>CM007348.1:591723-602571 GCA_000333855.2 Endotrypanum monterogeii | reverse complement strand
CGTAGGTTAGTTACGTTAGTTAGTTAGTTTACTTACTACGTACGAACGTAACCCCCGAAAAAACCCCGAAAAAAAACGGTAAAAGACGTGTGTCGGTCGTAGTATATATATATATATATATATATATATACACTCCTAAAGTAGACAACCATAATAACCAAAGAGAAAATCAAGTTGAGGAGGCTGTGGTAGTAGCGGATGAGAAAGCAGGCTAATCATTTTATCTTTTCACTTCTCTCTACCATCTGGTACGCTCAGCCTGTATCCTATTCTCAGCACCTCCCTCCCTTTCCCATCCCTCCCGCGTGGTGAACATCCTCTCCAAGTGGAGTTAACATCAGCACTCGAATGCAGGGGCCAGTCGCTTTGGCGTGCATCCACGCTCGCCATTCCGTTCTCCAACCCCTTTGCCCCGATTCTGTCGCTTTTATTGAGTCGTCTCACAGTACAATATCTGAACACTCGTAACACCATCGTGGCCACATTTTCCGCCATCTTGTACACAGTTTCTGATTTCAACCTGCGTCCCTCCCCTCTTTCTGTCTTCCGCCTCTCTCCCCCCGAAGGTGACGCCTTTGTCTGCAGTCAACATGACGCAGTGATGTTTAAACTCTAATCGCTCAAAAGATATTTCTTCTCGCCCCTGCCGAATACTTGGCGGGTTGACGAGGTGGGAAACCATAGGAGAGAAATACCCATTGCAGGAGCACTGCATACAAAGACGGCAGTAGAAACACACAACACTCCCTCCCCCTTTCCCCCACACACATAATATATATGTATATATGAGATTCTGTCGCCCCATTCTTCACTTTCTCATTTCTCTCTTGAGCACGTTTCTCTTGAAAAAAAGACGAACATAAAGGTTTGACCTTCAACACTTGATTCTTCCTCCGTTTCGGAGTCACTTGTTAAAAAGATTTGTTTATGTGTGCGTGGTGAGTGCATCTCCTCTCTTTCACCCCCTTTCTGCACACCTTTACCTCGCACCTTTTTTTTTTTTCCACTGAGCCCATCGCGCCATTCTTACTTATTTTGTTAGTGTCAAGATTTTCTGTGCATCATGACAGAGGGTTTTTCTTCTGTTGCACAGGCGCCCTGCCGTGTCGATTGCACGTTCCCCCAATCTTTCCTTCTCTTTTTGCAGAGTGCACCGCCAACTGTCGTGCTGAATGCATTTCGCACCGACTGCGAGACTCGCGGTGTGGCATGGTGCAGTCCCGAGGCTCAGATGCTTGCGGTTGAGTGGTTTGTGCAGCACCCACTTGTGCTCAAGTATCCGCCACGTCGTCGAATGGTGCGCACCTTGCTCAAGATGTACGTCACCGCTGTGGAGGAGCAGTACGATGCTGATTGCACGATGTTATGTACGTCGGGCGAGGGCCCTGTGCAGGCGGACCTGATGGAGGAGTTCATACGATTGAGCGTTTTGGGAGATACTTGTGAGCAAAGTTTTTGCTTTAAAACATTTTATAATTCTTTTGTTGATGTGTCGGACATCCATCGCACCACGAACACGCCTTCCGTGACCGAAACCAGAAGGGGGCTCGAGGAGTTTAGCGTCATCCGCGTCTCCTGTGAGCAGTTCTCCAATGTGGGTCTCGCGCTTTGGCCAGCAGCATTTGTCATGGCCCAGCTGCTTGCGCAGGAGCTGAAAGGGCAGACACGTATGCTGGCAGATGTTTTGGGCCTTCCGAGCGCGGCGAGTAGTATGAGGAGTACTCATGCACCTTCGGTGCCACACACAACGGATCTGCTGACCACGTCGACTTCACTGTTGTCAGATTCTCTGCACCACTGCAGCCCTTGTAGCTGGAACAGTGGCGATCGTAGCAGCAGGGGGGTGTCGCCCAAGCTGCACAACAGCAGGTTACGCATCCTCGAGCTTGGCGCGGGTGCTGGCCTCACGCCGGTGTATCTGCACCGGATGGAGGAGTACAAGCAGCACGTTGAGTCTTTCTTCGCCACGGATTACCAAGAAATCATAGTAGAGAACATGCGACTCAACATGATGGAGAACGGCATCGACCTCACCTCGGACTGTAATACCCCCTCGCGCGATCTGAACAAGGGACGGGTACCACCACTTCATCAAGCGGCGGTGCTTGACTGGCTCGACCACGACGATAATGAGAGGATGTTCATGGAAAATGGGATTGATGTCATTGTAATGGCTGACTGCATCTACGACGCCAGCGTGATCCCGGCGCTGGTGGACACAATCTACCTGGCGCTAACGGTGCGCGGTGTCGCGTCATCCATGACAGAAGAGCTGCGGTCGTCGATGAGTGAAGTGGGTGGCGGAGATCCCTCGGCAGCTGGTGCCCCACGTAAGCAACGCTGTTGCATTGTCGTGCAAACGCATCGGCAACATACGACGATGCACAAGTTCTTCTCTGCTGTGAGCGCTTTCGGGGATGTGCGTAGCTACACACTCGTCCGCCAGGTGGCCAAATCGCTGCGCATCAGCGAAGATTACAGTGGCACCGACGGCGGCTGTATTCCTATCGGCGGATGGGATCGCGAGACACTGCTGCTGCAGCCCGACAGGGTGGTGTGCGCATTGATTCCCGATGTTATCCTCGAGGACGGGTCTATGCGTTCTTCCAGCTCCCAGCTGCCCAGCCAGTGCGTTAATGAGGTGACTGTGGCAGAAGAAGACTGCTCTACCCATCGCTTGTCACGCTCGACAAGGTGCTGCACGTCACTTGGCGCTTTAGGGGTTGCCAGCGCCGTCGAGGATGATGGGAGGCCATCGTCCTTGAACACCTCCCCAAACCGTACAGACCTGCACACACCATCCAGTCGGCGGGCAGTCGTGGACTCTGCTAGTGAGGCGGCGGCAGCGTTGCTTGCGGATGAGATGATCGGGCCCTTCTACACGTCGATGGTGGGGCTGATTGGGGTGCACGTGGTTACTCTGAAGCCGGAGCACAGGACTTCTTGAGGCCGCAACACGTGCGCGGAAAAGACCGTCAGGGCAGGAGAGAGCTGTTGTAGTGAGGGTGGAGGTGCTGATGAGCTGGAGGTTCTTGGAAAAAAAAAGGGCGTGCGTGAGGGGAGGGCGATGACTCCCAGATCACATGACGGTGTTTTGGCGCTCGGTGGGTGTGCTGATGCGTGTCTGTGTATCTGCACCCCTCTTGCTCCCACGGTTGGCAGCGAGCACCGCCAGGGTGTTTTGTTCCTGCACACCTCTCCTTCGAGTTTGGATTGTGGATCAGACCATGAGTGTGTACCGCCCAATCCGCGCAGGACAGTCTGGGGTCTAAAAGCAGTAAGCATACAGTAAGCTAATACCATTAACCGGCACAGTTGTGCAGAGGTACCATGGATCCGTAATCACGCCAACTCGTCTATGCTTATGAAGGCGTACCTGCGCCGTGCCGACTGCCACGTTAACGGTAGCGGGCAGTTAAGTCTTCTGTGTTTCGGTGCTTCGATCCCCTGCTCTCGCTTTCCGCGAGAGCGCGTGTATGTGTATGTGATGATGTGTCGAGGTAGGCGTGTTTGTATGTATTGGACACACACACACACACACTCACGCACACACCCGGATTGAGGCGAGCAAGTCAAGTGAATGCTCCCGAGTGCTAAAGCATCTGCGCTATCGTTTTGATGATTTAACGATCGTACATCCCTCGCGCACCCTCTTTGCGCTCCTACAAACCCGGTTTTGTTTGATCTTATCGCCTTTGTTTCTTTTGAAACTCTCTCTCTCACACACACACACACACACACACACACACACACACACACACACACACACATAAAAGGGTTGCTGAGCTCACTTGCCTGCAATTCTCAAGCTGTTTTACACCTTATCTATTCTACATCTTCAAGCACCGATTCATTATGCATCATGGTGTTTTCTATTCCATCTTACCTCTGCGTGGGTGACCGCTATAAGAGGCCCGTCGATTTCCGTGCACACTGCACCACCTTTCTCGTATCACGCCCCAAAACGGGCACAAATCCCGATGCGCTTTTTGAGAAGGAGCTCCGTCACTTTTGGAATGGTGAGCGTGGTGGCGATCTGGAGACGGTGCGCAGGCGCGACCAGCTGGCAAGCTCCAAGAAGAACTTAACTCCCAATGGGTTTGTCTACACAGGTCCTACGCCGAAGCCCGTGGGTCTTGGCTCCTACTATGGGTGTTTCCAGTCTGTGCCCCTGGTGCACATACCCGAGCACCCGGAAAAGCACTCGGATGCCATCGCAAGGCGTGCGTTGCCGCCGCGTGGGGTGTACACATCACGGGCGCAGAAGGGCATCGGTTACTGCTACCCTCACCTTGCACTCTCCGAGGTAGGAAATGACTACATCGCCACCATATACGATCAGCCCCGCATCAACAGGCGACGCGAGGTTGAGGAATGGAAAAAAAAAATGCCGGCAGAGCCGTTTCACCCCGCTGGGCGGGAGGGCTTTACATTTGACGAGAGTCTCTTGACCGGAGCGTCTCGCTGCTACATGATGACAGCACCCTTCCGGGAGAAGCGACCCGAGCCTGTTTTTGTTCACTTTCGCGTTGACCAACCCTGGCGCCCTGCAGGATACGTGGAGGACAAGCCCACCACCATGGAGTACTGGGAAGATCCCTACCGCGGGTACGACCCCCGGAAGGAGCCGAAGGATAATGTCAGAAAGGCGTCTAGTGCTGTTTTCTTGCCAAGTTCGCCCAACGATAACTTCTGGTATACACAGAGCATTGTGTTTCGGCGTGTTTGATGGGTGGGGAAGGCGTTGGTGGTGCTAGGGGGGGGGGGAGGGGGGAAGAGAAAGGGTGCACTGAGAGCCGGTTTAACTTGAGATGAGGTTCGCTGAGTGCGTAGGGACGGACGTTTTCCGTCCTTTTCGCTGCAATTGGTATCATTGGCCGCCATTTGCTGGGCATTAGTTGTTCTTATCTAGCGGTGTAGTGTGTTCCTGCTGCTGCTGCTGCTTGTGCCCTCTCCCCATCCCACCTCTCCAACTCCTTGACACTCTTTTCCTCTCTTTTTGTTCTTCTCGCGTGTGCTCGCTTTTTCTGTGGTGTGGTGACTGTTATGTATAGTTGAGCTTGGTTCTTTTATATATGTTGTACGTTGTTGATCGTGTTTTGGCTAGCTATGGTCCCGTCTTACTTTGCTTCCCCTCCTTTTCTGCCTTCACGCCATCCCGCCCCACCCTTTTTTTTCCTCCTTAACCAAAGACTGTTATGCGGCATACTTTTTTTTTCTCGGCAAAGGGATGGGGGGAGAGGGAGGAAGAGCAGGTGGGGGAGAGGCGTACACGACCCCCGTTCTTCACCCGCCGCATTTATTTTCGCTTGGCGGAGCGGACATTGCATACGATGTAGAGTACCTGTCGTATCTATGTGCATGTGTTTGAGTTTCATTTTTTCTCTTTCCTTTCTTGTGGTGCTTCTCTGCCACCTTATGTCGATAGATGTGCTTGCGCGCGCGCGCGCGCAGACACACCCACACACACGTGCACACGCGCATCCGCGTACACCTTGCACCGGCGTGTTGGCTCTCTCTTTTCCTTCTTATAGATCAATGCTTACGGTATGTTTCTCCGTATGTCCCCAGAGACACCCGATTTCGTATCTCGACATCTCCTCGCCTTTTTTTTTTCCCCCACGCTGATGGAGTGGGGGTGATGGGAACTTTGTCTATCCCCCTTCAACGACACCACCATCACCACCAACAGCAACAGCAGCAGCAACAAAAAGGGCTGTGTGCTCTTGACTTCGCTATACATCGACACGACAATACGTGTAGTCTGCGAAAGGTCGTTCACACAACTCCCTACCTCTCTTCAGCCTTCGAGGGAGAAGGGCTGTCGTAGAGAAAAAAAAGCTACATATATATAGACCTAGAAATCCCAAGGAGGGGCTTGGAGGCAGGTATCGACTCATCACCTCGCGCACCGTGTCGAGTGTCGCCATGCTACGCAGTAGAAAACGCGAGCGAGGCCCAGGCGATGCGGCCGAGAGTGTTGGCCTAAGCGCTGCTGCAGTGAAACAGAGGCCAGGTGTCACCGCAGCTTCCTCTTGCCTCCCCTCCGGGACAGAGGGCCCCATGCAGCCGCGGGTGGTCAACATGACATCTCATAGTGACAGCACCAAAGAGCTTACGACGTCTCGTCCTCCGGTGACAACTCCACGAACCCCCTACGGTGCCACCGCCGCCCCCAAGATGCAGCGACTCCACGTGAACACAAAGGCTACTCGTGCTGTCGAGGCCCCAGCGCTGAATGGCGGCGTTGCTGCTTCAACCCGCAGCAGCGACTCGGGTGCATCGGCATCATCTGTCCCAAGTCGCAAACCCCCGAGTCGCATCCGGCCGCCGTTGTCGCGTCTCGCTACTTCAGGTGCACCTCGAAATGCGACGCCGTTGCTACACAGGGGACGTGGCGCGGTTGGCGCCCTCTCCCACGATCGTCATGCCGTCACAGATGTAGGTTCCCCTCTCATGGTGCGTGTCAACGTCGCCGGCGCCGCCTCGTTCTCGCACACACATCCAGACAAGTCTGATATACAGCTTTGGTCTACCTGGCAGGAAAAGCGCAAGAGGCTCGAGCGCGAGGTTCAAGAGCTTTTACGGTAC
The DNA here is from genome assembly GCA_000333855.2 of Endotrypanum monterogeii. NCBI lineage: Eukaryota > Euglenozoa > Kinetoplastea > Trypanosomatida > Trypanosomatidae > Endotrypanum > Endotrypanum monterogeii. The sequence goes on along the minus strand of CM007348.1, from coordinate 595,980 downwards.
TCGGATCAGCTCACGGTGGAGACACGGGCGGTGGAGGACTCCATTGAGGGAATGCTCACCGGGTATGAGGAAGAGAAGCAGCGGGTAGAGGCGCATCACACCGCCACAGTCGCGCACTACGAAGGCGTCATGTCTGCTTTACAGGAGCGTGAGGAGGGTTGCTCGGAGGCGAAGCGGCGCGCACTGGAGCGCATCTGCACGTCTCAGGAAACGGTGTGTCAGCTGCATCAAGCACAGGAAGAAACGAGGGGTTCCATCATTTTGGCGGAAGCGCAGCGTGATGAGTTGGTGCAGCAGCTGGCTACAGCGAACAGCGCTGTCATGGAGCGAGCAAGCGTTCTTCAGCAGCTCCAACAAGAGGAAGATCGCATGAAGGATGCGACCTATGGCCTCAGCGGTGAGGTGAAGGAGCTGGTGCTGGAAATGGAGAGACTCCGTAAAGAGAAGCACTGCATCGAGGTACAGGCAATGCAGACCGAGATGACCCGTCGAGAGCTGTACTCGCTGTGCGAGGAGCTTAAAGGTTCAATTCGTGTCTACTGTCGCGTGAAAGGCTCTGCCCTACCTGCAGACCCGCAACATCCAGACGAGGTCACCATGCGCAACGAGTCGCCCATGCCGCAGGTTGTGGATGCGCCCAAATCTAGTGAAATCAGTGCTAGCGTTGTTCCCAGCGCTGATGCTTTCCCCACCGCGTCTAGCGCCACAGTGCCGCTCTACCGGCCTCCAAGTCGCAGCGACTCACCGGAATCATCTCTCTCAGCCAACCTACGTGCGGTCGTGGGGAGTTCCTCAGGTGCAACAAAGTCAGCGTTTCTGGCAACAGACCCTCGGCGTAATGCCGCCGGCGGTGGTGGGCTTCGTAGCGGTCGCTCCACCGCAAGATCGAGTATAGCCACGGCTAGCGTTGCTGAGGACAGTGAGGTCGACGTCACCGTCGACGATGGGGCAGCGCCTGTTTTTTCTTTTCCGGATCGAGGAGGGGCCGAAACGATTCGCGACGCTAACCGACATGTGGAGCCGGGCAGTCTCTCACGCATGCGTGGGGTCATGCCCACAACGTCCACTGACGACCCCATGACCGGTTCTGCTCCCGCTGTGACACCGCTTCTCTGCACCTCGACAGTGTCCCATGCGGCGGGGACGGAGGGGGAGGAGCTTCAACCCGCGGCGGATGCTGCTCTGCTGGATGGTTTGCCATGTGGTGGCGGCCGATCTATCACTATACATCAGACACGCTCCAACGCCACCTCCACAGGCCTCAGCAGTTTCACAGAGACGTTCACCTACGACCGGGTGTTCACTGGCGATGCGCGTCAGGCAGAGGTGTATCAGGATGTCGAGCCACTTGTGCGCAACGCTGTGGACGGTTACCGCGTGTGCATATTTGCGTACGGTCAAACAGGAAGTGGCAAGACCTTCACCATGGAAGGGGACGTACGGGACAGCCCGGAGATGCACGGCGTTACTCCGCGCGCGCTGCAGACAATATTGCGTAGGCAGGCTGAACTCTCCAAGGAGGGGTGGTGCTACGAGCTGTCTTGCACGTTTGTTGAGATCTACAACGATGTCATCCGTGACTTATTTCAAAGCGGATCGGTGCGATATGAGGCAACACTGCAACAGCATCAGCAGCAGACATCCATGAGTACATCTTCTTCCGCTGCTGCGTATCACATAATTAAGCACATCGGAGACCGCACAATCATAACCCATGTGGTAGAAAAGAAGATAGAATCCATGGAGGATTTCTTACAGCTCTACAAGCACGCGGTGCTGCAGCGTAGCACCACCAAGACAGACCTCAACGATGCGTCGTCGCGTTCGCACTGCATATTTACGCTCAACATTGTTGGCACCAACGCGACGATTTCTAAGCGCAGCGATGGGGCGCTTTGCCTTGTCGACCTCGCAGGCAGTGAGCGCGTCAATGAAAGTGGGGTCCAGGGGAAGCACTTCAAGGAAGCGGTGAACATCAACCGCTCTCTTTTAGACCTTGGAAAGTGTATCCGGGCATTGCGCTGCGGATCTGTGGTGCCGTGGCGCAACTGCAAGCTCACTTATCTCCTTCAGAATTACCTCGGTGCCAAGGGTGGTAAGATGCTGATGATTGTGACAGTCTCCAGCGCAAAGACTCACGTGCCGGAGAGTTTGAACTCGCTGCGGTTTGCGGCACGAGTACAGGAAACTTACGTTGGCACGTCGGTGAAGCGTCTGACAAGCATCTAGATGGCCTCCCTCCCTTTTCTATTCACAGTCGTCTTCATTTCTGCAGCGAGCGTGCTTGATTGGGGGTCTTATGTGGCGAATTGCTCACTGCTATGCACTCGGAGGGGGGGGGGCGGTGGGACTCCTGTCTCATCTCTTTTTTTTTTCTTCGCTTGTTTTTTTTTTTCCCGTTTGTTTCATTTCAAGATTTTCGTTAGATCATACATTTCTTTACTAACATTGTTTTCGTTTTTTTTCGTACTTGCTCGACTCGCCCGTTCTTGTGGCCCGTGTGGCTTCTGCATTTGAAGCTCTCTGTGCAATACAGCCAAATTTTACGCACACGCGCGCACTTACATATACACACACATATATATATATATATATATAGGTGTGTGTGTGTGTGTGTATACAACTGCACCCTTTTCTTGCTGTCTGCGTCTGGGGCGGTGAGATGTGTTGTCTGTCTGTTACGAGAGGAGCGCACGCCATCTTGATCGACTATGATGCATTCATGATGATGCCGTGTGGAGCTTTACTCACATTGTACACTGTGATGTGATGCAGTGCAAAGGTGGGGGGGGGGGGGGAAGCGGGAGGATGGAGGGGGAGGGGAGGGGAGGGGGGTGCGGCAAGGCGTGAGGTTCAGAGTGCGTCCACTGCAGCGTGCGCGTCTCTTCCATGTGCCTAAAGTGCGCATATTCAGGCTTCTCTTCGATCATTACAACTTTCCATTTTCCATCGATTTCTTTTGGTTCTAATTTTTTTTTTCATTGTTATACATATGTATATATATATATATTTTTTTTTTGCTCTCATTTATTTTTATTTTTGCCGGGATGGCGACGCTTCTCTATTTGTGCGTCGCTCTGCACACGACGGATATCTCGCTTGCACGATCCCTTTCGGTGCTCTCATACTCCCCTCCTCTCTTGCCCTATATATGATATATATATATATCATATATCGTCATCATCAAATATGCTCATTATCGCGCTGTCCACGGGGCACAATTAGTTCCGAACGCCTTCACACTTCGCGCGAATCCCATGTCCGTCATTCTTCCCGAGTCTCATCCGGAGCACCCGTACAACCTGATTCCGGAGCTATGCCGCAAGTTTTACGACCTCGGGTGGGCCACCGGCACGGGTGGCGGCATCTCAATCAAAATGGGAGATAGGTATTACGTCGCTCCGAGCGGTGTTCAGAAGGAGCGCATCAAGCCGGAGGAAATCTTCGTGCTGGACGCTGGTCAGGATGTCATTGAAGCGCCGCGTACAGAGGAGAAGAAGCTGAGGATATCCGAGTGTACACCGCTTTTCTTTAATGCCTATCGGATGCGCAACGCCGGCGCGTGCCTCCACACGCACTCCAGCAACTGTGTCCTCATCAGTCTTTTGTGCGACCGCGAGTTTCGCATTTCTCATATCGAAATGATAAAGGGGATCAGTAATAATGAGACGAAGAAGGCGCTGGGATTCCGCGATACTCTCGTCGTTCCGATCATCGAGAACACAGACTTCGAGAAGGACTTGACTTCATCCATGGCGGAGTGCATGGAGAAATATCCAGAGTCATGCGCAGTACTCGTGCGTCGGCACGGCATGTACGTCTGGTCTGACACTTGGCAAAAAGCAAAGGGTGCTGTAGAGTGCTTGGACTACTTGATGGGCTTGGCTATTCGCATGAGGAGCTTGGGTCTTGAGTGGGAGCCGAAAGATGTCAAGTAAAGGGGGGAGGGTTGACCATTGCAGATGACAAGGGTGAAGTAATGCTTTGTATGCGTTCATGCACTGATGTCCAAGGGGGAAAAAAAAGTGCAGTGCTGCAGTACACATTTAATTTCTTTCCATGGTGGGAGAGACCCGCTGTAGCGCGTGCGTGGGTCTGTGTGTGGAAGGGAGGGGGGAAATATAAAAGGAGCTTCTTCCCTCTCTTTTATTTCCTCTCCTCCTCCTCGCGAGGGCCAGGTGCTTTCCGGCAGGCGTTGCTTGCTGCTTTCCGACTCATCACCAGCACAGGTGTATATATATATATATATATATATAT
>CM007348.1:570677-591265 GCA_000333855.2 Endotrypanum monterogeii | reverse complement strand
TATATATATATATACACGTTCTATTGCTGACATCACATACGTATATATATATATATATATACCGATTTTTTTTTCTTGAGACGGCTGTGATCGCTTATTCTGGTAACAGAAGAAGCCTAGCCAAGAACAGTTACCCAACAGGGAAAATAAATACATGCACATCGCTGAGTGTGTGGAGTTGGAGTTGCTGCACGAGGGGAAAAAAGGGGACGCCACGGGGTATGAGGGGACGTTTCCGTCATATTAGACGTTTCAGGGGTGGGGTGGGTGGGTCGTGAAGCGCTGTTTCACATCACAACTTTAGTTTTCGATGTGCACCACCTCCTCTTTCTGATTCATGTTTCAGTTCCCTTGTCTAGAGGCCTTGTCGGTTTTCCCTCTCCGATCTATCTTTCTACCTCCTTTCTCCCTACTTCTCCCCCCTTACATAAAACATACATACATACGCGCAATATATATATATATATATATATGTGTGTGTGTGTATATCAGCTGAACGGATTTATGTCTGCCAACTCGGAAAGGAGGTGAGGATCCCTTCTTGCACGGATCATCTTGCTGGGATTAATTCCCCGATCTTGAGACCAAAGGAGAAAAAAAAAGAGAAAACGTATTTGCTGCTGCTTCCATCGCAGAATTAATCGAGGTGGGAGGATAGTTGTTCGCTGAAAAACCATGGAGGATGCGGATGCATTCTTGGCCAGTCTTCTTCAGTTTTCTTCGCCGTCCATCGAGTCGGGCATTCAGCAGCACCAGCAGCAGCAGCAGCGAGACGGTGCGGTGACAGCGCCGTGTGCCTCGTCCTCGTCCGCAGTCGCACCGCCTAGCTCTCAACAGCACCATCGGCGACAGCAGCGCGATGACGACAGTGATCCTGTTGTTGTTCCCGAGACTTCTTTGCAGTCGTCGCGAGCGCTTGCCGTCCCACCTTCGTATGTGCGAGGTGTGAGAGATGCCAACGCTTCGGGTGCATGGTGGTGCAGCAGATGCACAGCGGAAAATTCAGTGCACATGTTGAGCTGCGCGCTTTGCCATCGTCGTCGCCACCGTGTGGAGGGTCCGCCACCGCCGCCGCCACGGATGACGTCCTCGGGTGCACACGAGCAATGGCCAGTCAGCGAACCTGTCGTGATACCTGGACCAGGGGAAGTCTCGTGCCTCCGATGCACCTTTTTAAACCCGTCTTCGAGGCGAACCTGTGAGATGTGCGACGCGGCGTTGCCTCAGCCTCCGTCACGCTCACCGGAGACAGTCGCATCTTGCAAAACCACCGTGAATCATGACGGTGTCTTCCAAGGAGCGGTTGGCACCACGGCTACGATGTCCAGTAGTGTATTGTCAGGGCACAGTGCTGCCGCCGCTGCTTCAGTCCCGTCGACGGTTCTCGTTGACTTGACCGGCCATGTCCGGCAACAGAGTGAAGGGTCGTCAGCCTACCAGCCACCGTGCTCACCGGGAACGGGTAACCCGGTACGCTTACAGGAATGCAATAGAGAAACTTTGTCTATTTCCCCTGTGTCCATAGGCAGCCGCAGCACTCAGACGTCTTCGTCTGGGAGCGACGAGGATGACGGCGGCGAAAGCGGTGAGGAGTGGGGCGATGACCAGGAGGTGGCGACGCGCGACGCGGCTGATCACCACAGACTCGTTCAGTTCTTGGAGACCCTGCAGTCAGTGAAGTTTGACACACTTCCATGCGCTGCCGTGCCAGCAACGATGCGCGCACGTGGGGAGCTGCGCCAATTTCAGCTGCAGGCGCTGCACTGGCTCCTATCGCGTGAGCAGTCGCAGTGCGCTCGCACGCGTGCGGTGGCCGTGGATACCAGCTCGCGCACGATGAAGAAGTCTTCGAAGAATTTCACTGAAGATGGCGTCGAGAGCTGCACGGATGGAGTTCATGGTGTGACCTGCACCCCCAGCGGTCGTAGTGCGCCGGGTGGCGGGGGAGGGACACTGGATGGGTGTAGTAGCGGGGAGGCAGTGAAATATTCGGTGGCAGCGTCCGCCTCTAGTGCTATGCAGCCTATATCTAGCTATCACGCAGATGATACCACTCCTATTTCCGACAGCAGCGCAGAGGACGAGACCAGGTTGTTTCTCGGAGAAGAGGACACGATGCGCACCGTCCGCGGGGGCTTTCTCGCCGATTATATGGGGTTGGGGAAGACGCGCACACTCATTGCCTTGTGCGAAGCTGCCCGGCACCGGCGCATTGATCGCGTGACTGGGTCGTTGGTAGAGTCGACCGCCACGCTAATCGTTTGTCCGACCTCTCTCCTGTTACAGTGGGTGAGTGAGATTGAGCGCTGCGTGGAGCGGCCTGCCGGTGCCCCACTTCGTATTCTCCTCTACCACGGATCACGCAAGCGCCGCCTCAGCCTCTTCCAGGTGGCGCAGTCGTATGACTACGTCTTGACTACGTACCAGACACTTAGCAATAGCCAGCCACCCACGTCGCGGTCGGGGCCGAGGGATCTCGACAGAGGGCTCGCAATCAGCGGGGGCGACCACGCGACTGCGGCGGCGGACTTTTGTAACATGGAGGAGTTGACCGCGAATGAGTCACCGTTGGGGCTCGTGGGCGAGTACGATGTCAATCTGCGACTCCAGAAAAAGGTCGGTACGCTATTTATGATCCGCTGGGCTCGCATTATCCTAGATGAGGCTCACTATATCCGCAACATGCGCACCAACCAGAGTCGCGCGTGCCTCAAGCTCAGTGGTGTCTGCCGCTGGGTCGTAACAGCAACACCGATCCAAAACAGTCTCAACGATCTCTATCCGCTCCTTCGCTTCCTCGACGTGCCACATTTCAGCTCACTGGCGTGGTGGAATCAGGAGATTGTGCGATACTACAATGTCGATCCGAATCATCCGCGCCCTGTCACAGCGCTCAGCATCCTGTTCGGCTCCATCTTGCTCCGTCGCACACCAGACTCGATCGTGGATGGGAGGCCCATCTTGTCTTTGCCGTCAAAGACAGTTATTACCCACACCGTCAGACTGTCGAGATATGAAATGCGCTTCTACCAGTCGATACACAAGAGGGCAACGGAGAAGTTGAACGCATTGCGCAACCGCGAGGCGTACGCGATGCGCACACCACTATCTACTTTCACAACGGCCTTTGAAATGCTTGTGCGCTGTCGGCAAACCTGCCTTCATCCGTACATAGTCGTCGCTGCTCTTCGCCGATGTCACCGACTGCCGGGTTTAGGGGTCGATACCCACAGCTCTGCTACGCTGGACGGGGTGTCCGCATCTGTGAAGGGTGCCAGTGGCGAGGCTGAGCAGCAGCAGCGAGAGGATGAGGTGCGGACGGCGCGCCTCATTGATTCCTTTCTTCAGACTGTCGTCCTTCGTCGACTGCGCACCATAAAAACGAAGGAGTTCGTCCAATCCCTCGTCGATGAGATCAAACACCAGAAGTTGGAGTCGCGAGAGTGCATCATCTGTCTCGACACGGTCAACCGTCCTGCGATTCTGCCCTGTGCTCACGTTTTCTGCGAGGAGTGCATCATGCACGCTCTGGAGGCAACGAGAAGGTGTCCGCTGTGCAAGCGTAACTCAAAACCTTCAGAGCTGCTGCTCGTTCCCTTAGAGATATTACAACGCACGGCGCAGAGGTCCCAGACCTCTGTGGACGGAGGCAGTCGCGGGGCGGATGGCAAAGCGAATGCAGCTGATATGGCACCAGAGGTTCCCCTGAGTTTGGACCTGACGGACATGAACAACTGGAGCCTTCAGTTGAGCTCAAAGACACAATACTTGGTGGACACCATCCGTCGCTTGCCAGTCGAGGATAAGGTGGTTGTCTTCAGCTCCTTTCTGGTGTACCTTCGCTGTGCACAGCATTGGCTGCAGGCGGCTGGTATTTCGTGCGCCATCTATTGCGGTTCGATGACGATGAAGCAGAAGAAGACGTTGCTGGAGCGCTTCAATGACGCGGACCATCCAGCATCTTCACGCGTCCTACTTGCCACCACCAGTAGCTGCGGTGTGGGGCTGAACTTGACCTGTGCTAACCACTGCTTCTTGATGGAACCTTCCTGGAACCCCGGCACAGAGGAGCAGGCGCTTAATCGGATACATCGCATCGGACAAAAAAAACCGGTGACCATCACAAAGCTCATCGCGGAGGGCACGGTCGAGCAGAACATCAGCCAGCTGTGCGAGCGGAAGCGCGCACTGAGCGGTTATTGCTTCAGCGACGGCGTGGCAGGCGGTGCAGCCGTTGGTGGCAGCAGGGGTGGGGATGGTCGATTGCGTACGTCTGATTTACTTGAGCTGTTCGCACCGGAGAAGTCGGCGTGTAGCTCGGACGACAGCGAGGACAGTAGCGAAGAGGACGAGGATGGGTAATGCCGTGGGTGTGTGGAGGATTGGCGGAGGTCGTGGTCACAATAATTCCCCTGCGCTCGCTCCTTTTCTTCAATTGCTTTAAATTTTCCTAAAGTGTTTAAATATATGTATCTGTCTTCTTCGCCCCTCCACCCCCAATGGATGACAAGCGGTTGTACGTGTATTTTACTAAACACACACACACACATATACACACACATATATATATATATATATATATATATACATATACATCCGCACACCGCGCCTAGACGCTGCCACAGACACCGATTATTTTCGTGGTTCTCCTCCTCACTGTCTCTGGAAATGTCTGGCAGGAGTACACAATGCTTGTATCTTAGTTTGGTGTATCGATATAACGATGGGAGGGGATTCGCCAAAGCAAGTGTACTTCGCTTATATTTGATGCCTCATGAGCAGAGGGGGGGGGGGGCTCAAAGGTGGGTGAGGACGATGTGGGAGGGGGGGGGAAGAGGGAGAAGTAGGCCTTCGTTGATGTAGTCCATGAATTCGCGTGCGCATTTTTTTTTTTTTGCACTTCCCCCCCTCAAGAAACGGCAAAATATCGTTGGTATTCTGTTTTCTGCGCGTTTTTTCTCCGTCAGATTCTTGCGTTTTGTTTTCCGAGAGAGTGCAGCGAACACACGTCTCACGCTCTCATGCAAAGATGTTTTGGCCTATTCGCGAAGGTTTACCTATTTTGGTGTGCACGCATGCGTGTGCAACGCCAACAACCCTACACACTTTTCTTTCCCTTCACATCCGTCTCCCTTCCTCTTGGCATCCTCTGTGGTATCCTCGCCCTGCGTGGGATGGGATTCTGTTTTCACTGTTGAGGCTTATTGCCAGAGTATCCCTTCCATCTGTCCCCGACAGACACACACACACACACACACACACACACACGCACATAAACACATACACATATACGTTCATACAATCAGGTCGTCGCGATGCAGCAGCCGGGAAGCCACCAGATCCAACCCATTGATTCCCTCACTCCGTTTCTCGGAGGTAAGTGGTGGATTCGAGCCCGTGTAACAGACAAGACGGACATCCGTACGTGGAATAAGCCGACATCGCAGGGAAAGTTGTTTTCCTTTACCCTTATTGACGAGTCCGCCGCGATTCGGGCGACCGTCTTCAACGACGCCGTTGACACCTTCGAGCCGCTCATCGTCAATGGACAGGTGTATTACTTCAGCGGGGGTCAGGTGAAGAATGCGAACCGCCGTTTTAGCAATGTGAACAACGACTACGAGCTCACGTTTGACCGCGGCTCGGAAATTATCCTGGCACGGCAGGATGCATCGACTTCGGTGCTGCCCTTGCAGCGTTATAATTTCGTGCCGATTGAGCTTCTGAAGCAGCGCGAGGTCGGGTCTCTAGTCGACGTGCTGGGGGTGGTATTGAAGGTGGACGAGGTATCCTCCATCACGCAAAAGTCTACAGGCCGGGAGCTGATAAAGCGAAATGTGAAGATAGGTGACATGACGGCGGCTGTGGAGGTCACCCTCTGGAATGACGAGGCAAAGGCGTGGGGGTACTCGGCCGGCACCGTTGTTGCGCTACGCCAGCTGAAGGTGGGCAGCTTCGATGGGGTGACTCTCTCGTCCACATATCAGACGAAGATAGACGTCAATCCCGCCGACCTGCCAGATGTGAAGAAGCTAGCCACTTGGTATGTCTCAACTGGCGGCGCAAACGTGACGTCATTGTCATCGCAGGGGCTGGGTGCTGCGAACGGCTCCGCTGGCGAGAGCGACCGCGGCCGTAAGTACCTCGACGAAATCCAGTCAGAGCGCATTGGCCGGGGTCTGAAGCCCGAGTATGTCGATGTCCGCTGCGTCCCAATCTACTTCAAGCAAGATGCCCAGTGGTACGACGCGTGCCCGACGTGCAACAAGAAGGTGACCCAGGAGGGTGCGCAGGGGGACCGCTTCCGTTGCGAGAAGTGTGATGCGACAGTCACGCCGACGCAGCGATACCTCGTCTCCATTCAGGTCACGGACAACGTTTCTCAGGCTTGGCTGACGTTGTTCAATGAGGCCGGCGTAGAATTCTTCGGAATGGAGGCGGCAGAGCTGAAGCGGCGTGCGCAGGAGGACCCGCTGTACATCTCCAAGCTAGCGCAGGGTCGCATGAATAGACCGGTTGTGATGCGTCTGCGAGTGAAGGAGGAGACCAATGCCAACGCCATGACTGGGGAGGAGTCGGATCGGCTGCGCATGTCGGTGGTGCGCATATCTGAGTTTATGCCTATCGGCGGCACCTCAGAGGAAACACGTCGTCGTCTCGCACAGAATTTACGCGCTGAGTGTGATAACATCCTTCGCTCGATTGAGGCTTACGTTTAAGTTCTACGGTGCCTATAAAGAGATGTCTTACCACTGGACGAAAGTGAACATCAACAATAGAGAGAGAGAGACGCAGACACACACACACAACAACAACAACAAGTATATATATATATATATATATATATATATATATATATATCTATTTTTACGCATCCGCCTCCCGTGTTTGCGAGGTGTGCATCACGTGCACTACCAAGCGATGACGGCGACAGAAACACAGACAACTAAAAAAAAAAAAAAGAGGCCTCATAGAAAAGGGAACACTCGCTCGAGTGCGTTTGTCGGTTTGTTTTAGTTTTCGCCCTCGTGTGTGTGTCTGCGTGTGTGTACGTCGGCGGACGCTTCGTTTTGCTGGCTTGCATTATATTATTACTGTTTTTGATATCCACATTAAACGGTCATCAAAGTCATCGGGGCTCGGGATTTGTCGGCATCTTCGCTCTTGACGTACCTGAGCTAAGAAAAAAGAGCTAGGGGTGGGCTGGTGATGCTCTGGACATATCTTGGCGCCCTGCTGGTAAATCGAGGAGAAGCTACCCGAGCAGCATCAGTCTGTGTGTGTGTGTGCTCACGATGTTGTGTCGTAAGGGATCTATTTTCAGAGAAAACTGCAAGGGTTGGGGAATGTGTGCTTGGGAAGGGGTGGTGCAGGAAAAGAAGTGGGGGAGGGGGGAGGGGGGAAATACATGGGTCAGATTCACCTAGGACGGGCCCAATTTTTTCCTCTGGGGTCTACTGCGCTTTTTTTTTTCTTTGTCCCTTTAGCGTGCAGCTCTACGTCACAGCTGAGTGGATCTATTGCGTGAGCTGGTAGTGATACGCCGTCTGCCCAGCTTTGGCTGATCTGTTTTTGAATTCGCTCGCACATTACATGTTGAGGGGTAGACTTCGTCGTTTGCTTGTGTGTCGGTGCTTGAGTGTATCGCCGAGCGAAGCCCCCCTTCCCCCTTTCCCGTTTATTTTCATTTTTTATTTTTGTTCAAATCAACTGTATGCGTTGGTATGTGCTGTTTCTGTCGTAAAAAAAAAAAAGAGATTGTTATAGCTCAGTTGAAGCCTTCGGAGTAGAATAAAACAATGAAAAGATTTCCCAGATGCTGACTATGATGTGGATGTTTTTTTTTTTTTTCAGACATATCTGTTTGTGTATTCCACCCCGCCTCCGGTGAATACATTCTCTCGCAGCTTTCTGTATTTGGCCTCACCCAAATGCATACACGATGCGTTCTCTACTCTGCAGCGCGGCATCCAATTGTGTACACACTTACTCTTCTTTTCCTTCACTCTTTTTTCTTTTTTTTTTCTTTTTTTTTTAATTAAACATTTTGCATCGTACGGATGGCGGAGTCCGCATCCGTTCATGAGCAAGATCAAGTGTAAAGAACGACACCGCAGAGATTTCAGGGAAAAAGGTGGCTCGAGTAACTACATACACACGCACACACGCACACACACATACATATATATATATATATATAAAGGTACACGGAGGAGTACTCGTCCAGCACGTTGACTGAGCGAAGCGGCACAATCGAAAAGGTGACGATCGTTTTGACTCCCCCTGTGTCTGTTCACGAGCGCTTCACTGTCGCGGCTCAAAGCTTTGTGTTGCTGTTGTATCTCTTCCTCCCTCTTCCGTCCCTCACGGAGGCCAGGTGTGGCGTGGGCATCACTGCACGGTAGTATCGAACGGTTTAGCTCGATCCCCCTCTTTTTCTTTTTCGAAACTCTGAAGAGTAAGATAACACTGAACGACCGGCACAACTTTATATATATATATATATATATAAATATTCTTGCAAACAACAAGTCTGATATTTGTGTCCCTCACGACCATCGGAATGATGATCCGCACGTTACCCTCATTTTTCTATGCTGGTTGCGCGGTAGGTCGTTCGACCCGTCTTCTCGCATCTTCGCAGAGCACCAGATATGATGGGCAGGTATGCGCATCCTTGAAGATGTCAGCCAGCACAGATATTTTGGTGAGTAGGATCCCCGCCCCGTGCCCCATCATCTATGCGCGCCGCTGCTACTTTACCGTGTCGCGCGTATGTATGAATGACGCCTCGAGCACAGCGGGACAGCAGACTGTGCCGCAACAGACACCTATACCCAGTGAGGCTTCGAGCGCTTCTGCCGCATCTGCGAATGGCAGCGAGAGTGCTCTGGATGTCGCCATGCGAGTGAACAAAATGAAAAAATTGCATCAGAGCAGTGGTGCCGGTGCCGACAAAAAAAGCGTGGAGGAGGAGGCGTGGCGTGCCTTGAATTCACTGACGGAGGATCAGATTAACAATGCTGAAGGGAAGGCGGTGTCGCTGCTTCTGAACGCGTGGGCTTACTTCGCCAAATATTGGGCCAAGGGCAAAGACGGCCCGCTGTAAGGGGCATGTCTGTTTGTCTGTGTGTGTCGAGGGGAGAGGGTAGGGGGATCAGAGCAGATCGCACTCACCGCTGATTTCACATGGGCGCTGTGTACCAGGTGTACCGTTCAAAAACACACAAAAAAGGGGGAAAAAGGCGCGTCGCCCCCCCCCCCCCCCCCCCCGTCGTGCCGTCCCTCTCCCCTTGCAACTCCTGCCTCCCCCCACCTTCACCCTCACCTTCTCAAACTCTATTACTCCTACGTCATCTCTTTTCACCCTCTTTTTATTTTTGCCTGTTTGTTTGTCTCGCGTTTGTGTCTTGGGGAGGTAAGGTGGCGCCTAGTGGAGTCGGGAAGAGAAAGCAGCGTGGGGTGGGCAGTAGTGGGTACAGAAGCCGAAGCTGAGCAAGCGAGCATACATGTATGTTTGTTTTGCATTTTTCCCTTGCTGCTGCTGAGTACTCCCCCCTTCCCTCTTGATTCAACAGCTTGCTGTTGAACATATATCGTTGTCACTGTGCTGACGGTGCTTATGGTGGCAGCACCCCCGGCTGCCCATCCTTTCGATGACGGCATCTAACCCCTTTCATACGTCCCTCTTTTCACATTGTTTCCCACCAGTGTTTCAGAGAAATGACCCCTCGTACCTATATATATATATATATATATATATATGCATCGTTTATATATTGCTTCTTATTTTCGATACGTCGTTATTTTGAAAGTGTCTAATGCGTGTGACTGCCGATGTTATTGCACGCTTCGGTGAGGACGACAAAGGAGGAGAGTGAGAAGATATATATATATATATTTTTTTTTTGGGGGTCGGTGGGGGTGGTGGTGGTACTGTTGCTGCTGCTGTGTGTATGGCGGCTATCATCACGGATGCAGTCGCATACCCACTTAATCTTCTCAGTTTTAACTGTGAAACGCGAGCATGAAATTCAAAACAGGCGATTGCACGCACGCACGCATAAACATGAACAGGCATACCGACAGGCGTAACCCACAGCAGCGGCTAAGGGAGATCGCGCTGGAGGGGAGGGAGGAGAGAAGTCCCTATCGGCATGTGTTGGCTTACGCTCTCTCCAGTGTTTTTTTTTCTCCCCACTGCGCACTTCCGCCCAGGTTTTCCTGTCAGCCTTTTTTCGTGGACGCTGCAACGCCATCGCGAGTACATCGATGAGTCTTTCTATTTTTCTCGCGCCCTTATCGGGTGCAATTTGCAGCAGGGGATACCTCGGCTCTCTGCCTAGGCTACTGCCCCAATGATGCTGGATCACTCATTTTCCCACTTCATGACACCATCTCGTTTCCTACACCCTCCTTCCCTCGTCCTTGGAGTGTTGGACACAGTTCAAAGCAGGTGACGCGCACGTCGTCACCGTCCGTGTGCTCATTCTAGAAAAAAAAAAGGTGCTTCGGTATTCTTCTTCGCTCCGTCGCCCCTCTCTCCCATTTCTCTTGCTGAGGAGCGACGGGGGCCCAGGGGGACGTGTGTGCAGCTACAGCACCCACTTCATGCGCGCAGAAACGTTCATAGACACGCACACATTCTGGCAGGCATAGCTGTCCCTTTGATCTATAGAGCTAGGATCGGAGCACAGGGTTTCATATTACCAGACTCCCCCGCCCCCTAAACACACGCACGCGCGCAGGCAACAGGCAGATCTATCATACATTAGGGTCCTCTTCATCTCTTCCCATAGTGGTCAACTACATCTCTACCTACTCATTTGGCAAGACAGCGCCACAGTGGTGCAACGTCGTCACGAGGGGAGGATACCCGTGGTCATCCAACTGCGTGTAGTCATCTGCCCCCTCCCCCCCTATCTCTAACTTCGTCATAAATCTAAGTTTAGGTAGCGCTGCCTCGTAACCAGCGTGCCTGCCGTAATTTCACGTACACACGAAACAGAGACAAGGCGCTACACACGGCCATTTGGCCCCTCCCCGTTTTTTCCCCCGATTGTGAGAACTCCTTTTTTCCCATTTTCTTTCCTAACTCTCCCCTCTCCCTCCCCTGTGCACTATATGCGGCTGTCGCCTTCGCGCTCATCTGAGAGTGGCACTGGGCGTGTTTTCACACCAGAGGGGGTGAGTGATGTCTTCAGTCGCTCGAAAAAATCAACCGAAGTTGCGGAGTCTGCCCGGTCTCACGCCGTGACTCGCTCGCAGCAGACCTTTTCCCCACTGAGCAGCGGTGGTCACCGTCCCCACTACTCCTCCACGGAGCCTGTAGAGACGGTGGCAGCCTTCGCCAACGGGTCCGTTGTTTCTTGTGGCCTGACTCCCGTTATGCGTTATTGTTCTCATGGGTGGCCAAATTACGACGTAGTGTCTTTTCGGCTACTGCGCTTCTCGACTGTGTTATCCTTTTCGCTGCGTTGTGCCCTTCCTAGGGTATGGCAGCGCTTACTGCTGGCCTCCTCAGTCGCTGCTACGCCGATGGCCGCTTCGGCAGGCGCCAGACGCGTCACTCAGCGTCTCTCATGGCGCACGTCGCAGCATTCCGGCGTCCGCCAAATCGTAAGTCCGCAGTTTCTCCCCCACAAAGGTGAACTCCGACGATGGCGAGATGCCGTCGTGGTGGTGGGTGGTCGCCTCACAACATCGACGCCGATGCTCGTTGTCGCTGCGCGTACCTTGACTACACCTGCGACACCGTTCGCCCCCATCTCCAGTGAAGCACAGTCGGCTTCCCCAGAGTCGTTTCTAGACCTTAATGAGGCGCCCATTCGACCTGTGCTGAGTAGCAGCAGCGCTGTAGGCATTGATGCGCAGAGCACCCCGACACGGAAAGAAGTCTCCCATCGCTTCAGCTCCAAACAACGGCGCCAGCAATCGACACAGCGGGAGGGATCAACTCGGAGTAGGGCAGAGCAGAACCAGGAGAGACGCGCTTCTTCGCAGGACTCCTTTCGACCGCACAAGCACAGAGTGGGATCACGTAGGAAGAGGTATAACACCCCGACCTCAGCGCGGGAGCCGCAACAAGAACCGGTACCGGGTCCGCCACCCCCAAAGGGGAGGAGGTCGGTCCACTCGCCGCGTCACGATGCTGCTCCACCTTCACTTGTACCGTTGTCTTCTCCCGAAGGCGGTGTTGTTGATGATAGGCAGAGGAGTTCCTCGCAGGGGCGAGGTGGCGCTGCAATCCCCAAGAGAAAACCTCCACAGCTAAGCGGTGACGAGGATGTGTGTACCATTTGGAGTGGATCAGAATGGCGTCGAGGCGACTGCTTCTCTAGAAAGCACATCCCAAATGCGGACGATGAATTCAAAAAAAAACCATCAAAGGGGCCGGCGTCGTGCGGCTCCCACACATCGCCGTTGTCAAGCCAGACGGCAAATGGAACCGCAACAGGGGTGAAGACCTCGGCTGCATCCACACAGATCGCGTCACGCTCCCATACGATGCCGACCGATGCGTTGTACACGAATGCTAGAAAGTCGAACTCTGCGGCGTTACGGCGACTTCTCAAGTCACATCACACTTTTTTGAAGAATTACAGGAGTTTGCAGAGGAGTGAAGCAGTTGCGGCAGCGTTCGAGCGGTCATGCGCCGAGGCCATCGCGCACAGCTGCTTGATAGAGCATCTGGCGTCAGCGTTCGGCAGCGCTAGCTCTGCGGCTACACCGGTTCGTCTCCTCCTCTTCTCAGCCACCCTCGGCGGGAGCCAAGCAAGCGTCAGGAGGACAGCAGTGGCCGAGAGGGCTGATCACTCGGAGGCATCGCCCCTAGCCGTAATCGAGGTGGCTCCTGCGGTTGTGGCTTGGCTGAACGCGCCTATTATTCTGCCGGAGCTGGATGTGGCCGCACTCACGCACGTGCTTGAGAATATTTTGCTGCCGACGTCCGCCGACAGAGGTGCAAGGAGTTGCACTGGGGCCGCTTCTTCCGGCGAGTCATTCGCCACTTCAGGTGGTGAGCTGTCTGCTGTCACGGATGAGTATGAGCGGGATGAGGCTATCAAGATGTGGTACCGCGCGTGGGGGAGACAACAGCACCTTCGCCAAACAACAAAGGAGGCACTCGACAGCAGCGCGGCACCAGGGGCACCATCTCTGAAGACGTCCATGGTGCATTGGCACCATATGCAAATCGCGGTGGGGGATGTGTTGCTCTCACACCTGACTGAGGGGGGTGCAGCACCTGTGAGAGATGCATGGCCTGAGTGCTCGGCTACTCGTCCAGACGTCAACGGTCATAATGTACCCGACGGAGAATTCAGTCACACAGTGTATGCCGATACCAACTGCGCCTCGGCCCAGCCTGCAGATCACGCAGTGGCGCGACCCGACCAAGCCATTGATGCGGCGATGCGAGAGCTGCTCCCCTACCTTGTGGAGCTGCTTCAAACGCTAAGGGCATTCAAAGCCGCACTGGAGGAGGCTAAGTTGCAGGCGGAGTACCGAGCCCTACTAGGGGTTTTGGAATGTGCAGGTCCTCATGCAGAGAAGGAAGCCGCCTTCAGATCTCAGGGAAGATGGTACGCGCACCTCTGCCTTTCCGCGCGTCGCTTTCACGAGTCACTTATGCCAGACCAGGCTCCGCAGCGGACATCTTGCAGTCCTTCACATGAGCTCGATGGCGGCTGTGGCATGAAAGAGGAGCTTGAGAGCGCAGCCCACACGTACCTGCGATCGATTTCTAGGGTCGACGAGGTTGTTTTTCAGGCGCACGACATCTCGGCGGCGTTGGGGCGGCCAGTCGGTGATTTAGATGCTGGCGAGGCGCCTGGTGCACCAGGGTCGCTTTTGTCATCAATTCAATCAACAGGTGCGACGCCGCTGTACAGTGCCTCAGTGCTGGATATCTTGATGGGCGTCGTGATGCGTTGCCTACTTTTCTATCTCCCAGCGCTGTCTGCCAGAAACGCATTTTCTGTGTTGCAGCAGATCAGGGCCCCTTGGCTGACACAAGCACCAGAAGGGGGTGCTCGCGCTGCGTGCTGGATGGTATTTCTTAGTGTCGCCAACGTACTTTCCACGACCAGGGCCCCAAGGCGACAGGAGGGTACTGCGGCGTTGTCCTCTGGCGCGCTCAAAGGCTCCGATGGCAGAAACCCGAGCTCTACCGTGCTAGCCGCAGACAACTTAACTCTTTCGGTTTTGCGAGGTGTGGTACAGGAGCTGCGCTCCTTCTGCTGGCCCACGGTCTTCGATCGCCACTCCAGCATCGTGCAGCAAGTCCTGTGCCTTCCCGAAGCCGTGCCTGCAGCATCCTCGTCACCATCCTGTTTAGATGCATCAACGTCAGAGCGGCAGGCACGACAGCCGCATGTTGGGAGCCCTCATGGTGACGCCGCGGCAGGCACGACTGTAGTATCAGCAGGCGCTGTGGATCCGGCGCATACTTTCCGAGTTCGCGCCCCTTCATG
This sequence comes from Endotrypanum monterogeii, assembly GCA_000333855.2. Taxonomy (NCBI): domain Eukaryota; phylum Euglenozoa; class Kinetoplastea; order Trypanosomatida; family Trypanosomatidae; genus Endotrypanum; species Endotrypanum monterogeii. The sequence continues at coordinate 576,791 of CM007348.1, read as the reverse complement.
GAGTGATGTTGTCGCGGTTGTCCAAGGCAGCGAGGACATGCAACGGCTTGGGTACAATCTTCTGGTTCTCCTTTTCGGCGCCTTAAAGTCTGGGAATGTGTTGCGGTGTGCATCCCCTCTCACTCAGACCACCTCTGCAGATGCTGCGGCTCACCATAAGAGTGCGTCGCTGTGCCACCGGCCCTCAGATACGCGTCGTCTGACTACCGTGTGCATCTATGCCCTTGACGTCGATCGCTTCGTGACGGAGCGGATTGGGGCCCTCTCCCCGACAAGTGGCGTACTCCCAGTGCTGAATGTTCCGTCTTCTTTACCCTACGAGGCGCCGATGTCACTGTCTGACTCCCGCGCTTCACTAAAACAGTTGCTTGCAGAGCAGACATCTCAGCCGTACAGCCTTTCTCGTTTGACTTTGCTCGCTCTGAGTCCCTCTCTCCTGCGGAGTTGGTCCACCCTTTCGCCCCAGCGTGTGCAGCTGATCATGGTGGCATTACAAAAGGCCGTTGCAGCTCCCACTGCATTGATGCTGCGCTCGTTCCTCTTCAGTACATCTACCGGCATCCACACTGGGTCCTCAGCGAGTCGTAACAGCCTCCGTGCGACATCATCGCACGCGGTGCACTTGGTGGCGCGCTCCGGGGAGTGGCAAGCAGTGGCGCCGGTGATGGCCCTTTTAACCTCCTACGCGTGCCCCGCTTTGTGGAGCGCGATGTGGGCATATGTAATCTCTGAGATGAAGTCTCTGTCACAGAAGATGGAGCAAGTGAGGAGATTGGCACACGTGGGCGTAGGATATGAGAAGAGCAGTGATGCTACTGCTCCCAGACGACAACATCAGTCGAATGATGAGATGCATGATTGTTTCCAAAAACTCGAGGAAGTGGCGGCAATGTGCGCGCTGCTGATTTCCATGACGCAATCGGTCCGCGCTGAGCAGCCTACTGCGGCGGCAGCGTTGGCTTCTGCACCCTCCCCTGAAGGGGCGTACACGGAGCGCGTGAGCTCGGGATTCGCGCACTGCATCAATGGGCTTCTCGCCATTTGGACGCAGACCGGCGCGACGCCTGATGTGGCTGAGCAGCTTCTGGGTATGTTTCTAGGGTCCAGCAATGACACGCCGACGACGGTGACGCATGGCGCCACGAAGGACTCGGACAAAAACTGCGCTGTCATTGAGACTTCAGACGATCCAAGTGCCCTGCTGTCGACTCAGGGAGAATGGGAAGAGGGGGCGGATGCAGCTGAACTACTCAGGGGATTGACGAAAGCCGCGCAGACGCATGTGTGGACTGCTGCGCTGCGTGGTGCTGTGGAGGATTGGATTAGGAAAACCCGCTATATACAAGCTCGGCCGACGGGAATCATGGAGGTCGCCGATTCCCCGACTGCAGCAGGAGGGTCCGTCTCTCCACAATCTGCGATGCCAAGGGTGGCAGTGCGTCCCTGCCCCGAAGATGATCCTTTCCGCTCCAGGGAGACAGAAAAGAAAAGTGACAGCAGTGTCTCTGCTTCAACGGTATCCTCTGACGTGGACCTGGTGCTCCTTGGCTGGTGGCGCTGCTTGGCTGAAGAGGACGTTGGGCTACCATCGGCGTCTATTTATCTGACGCAGGTGTACACGGAGCTTGTGCGCATCGTATCTACTCGTGGCGCTTTCACATCCGTGTCTATTTCCCCAGAAGTGGCGGTGGAGGCGCGCCGGCTCGATTCTGTGCGTGGCTCACTCCCAGTAGGCGAAGGCGCCGGTGCTGGCACAGCAGAAAACGGTGGCAGGTCAGGGCCGAGTATCTCGATTGACATACCCGACCGCACAGAAGAAGACAAGGCGGTTTTCTCTGCATCAGAGGTCGTCATTATTGTGCGGGTGATGAGCAGCATTGCGTCGCGCGGCGTCACGACAGCGACACTTGGTCGTTTGATAGAGCGGGCGCCCGCACGCCCCACCCCTGGCAAGCCTTCTTCGTCTGCCGGCTTAGCGGATAACTCTGTTGGTGGCGCGGCGGTCTCTCTTGGGGGTGACTCTATCATGGACGCACTACGACGTGCGGCGGTGTACGCCGCGGCGACGACAACCAAAGGAGCGGTTCCTCCTCCAAAAACAGCGGATGTGAGTCGATCGAAGGACGCCGGTGCCTTAGGCCTCTCAAGCACAAACTGCGCTGCCGAAGGCACCGGTTCTGCCAAGGTCGATGCTGGGCAGGAGACCATCGGGCGTGATACAGGCAGCCAAGCTGTTTTTTCTGCACAGACGGCGGTTCAGCGAATCGAGGAGGCGCTGCTAACAAGCTTGATTGCACACAGCACTTCCCTGCCAGCGGTGACGATAGTAGAGGCGACGTGGCTTCGACTGCTATCCCTGTCGATGCTCCATCGCGTTCTCGAGCATCAAGAGTCTTTCTCCAAACCTTCAGCAGGGCCGTCTTCCGGCTCTCTGCCCGGCCGAGAGGCAGGAAAGGGGCCGTCGAGAGCGCGGCTAGCGGCGCATGCAGCGTGCACTGACTCACCAGCGGCGACAGCAGAAACGCCGTCGTCGCCGTCATCTCCCATAAAAGGGTCTTCTACTGTTGCTTCATTCGAATCGGCACTACACCTTGATGGCTCCCTGCGGGAAGCGCCGTCGCCATGGCTACGCGCATTGCACGATGCGCTTCTCACGAGCCGCCATTCTCGTCACATTGTCACCTGCTTTGTCTCGTCATTTCACGCCTTTTTGGCCAACCCGGACAGACTCTACTGCTCCAGCGCGTCTGGTTCAGCAGCAAGGCTCTCTAGCGGTAGTCCCCAAGCGTGCCGCGGGGTTCCCGTATCCTGCGACGACACTCCAGAGACCACCTCGCCTTTCACGGAGGAAGGTCGTAGCACCACCAGCGGGCCATCGTTCATCAGATCACGTCTCCAACAGTTCTTCACAAGGCTATGCACGAGCTGCGCCGAGGCTGTCATCGCACTCTATTCTGTTAAAACGCAGCAGGCGCGTGTAGCCAACGCATCTGGGAATAGTGCAACCGCTGAGGTTGTCGTGGGAGAATCGCCTGTGAAGGCGACAGTGTCTGGGTCGATGACCGCTCCGAATGCCGACGGGGATGGCGGTGTTGCTGAAGTGGTGATGATATCGCATGCGGTCGCGCCGCACCAGGAGCATGGCCGGCGATTTTGCAAAGTATTTGTGGTGGCGAACGAGCTTCACCAACTCCTTTCAGCCTACGAAGATGCGATCACATGGTCAGCATCTGGGCAACCATCGACAGGGGCGGTGTCCAATGCAGTCGAGGTGGGCAATCGCCGTAGCGACAAGGTGAGGCGAATGCGCTGCCAGCTCAGAGTCTTGTACGCCACATTAATGGATACGGTTACGGATTTCGTGCCCTACGGCGAACATGGTAGTGCTGTAGAGGTGATGCAGATGCTAGGCGTCATCACTTGTCGCATGCCGTGGCAATCGTATGTAGAGGAGCCACGCGCACCTGCGCTTCTGGCCGTCAATGATGGTCCACTGGATGACTGCTTCAGCATCAATACGGAGGTTGCCGCGGTGGCGCCTGTGAAGCGCGGGCGGTCTCTGATGGAGGGCAGCGTTGCTTCTGGACTTGGCATGCTTCGCGACGACAGCAAAGGGGATGTATCCGTCGATCCCCTGCTGGTCTGCTTTCGCGATAGCGTTGCGCGGTTGATGCCGTACGTTGATGCCGAGGTACTTCGCTGCACCAAACCGCGGTTTCCCAGCTTGCTCAGCTTGACTCTGATCTGCAGCGCCAAGTCGTCTGTCGAGGACGCTCTACGAAGTGTGTCAGTTGGCCTTAGACGATCGACGCAGCGTTTGCAACGGAGGTCTAGTGTCACTTCGGCCGCAACGACTCCTGTTGGCGCTGACGTTGGATTGCCACCCGCGGCCCCCACGGCGGTGCAGGTGAGGGAGTCTGAAAGCGCCAACCATGGCATCCGCAGCGATGCAGTCCCGGAGTCCTCAGGGTTATCGACACAGTCCCTCTGGTCTCAGGCCCCACTCCAGTCTCTGCTTCACCGAGCGGCCATGGACCGTCTCATGGCGTCACGGCACGGGCTGCATCTGTGCACTTTGGCTGCGAACGCCTCAGAATTTTCAATGGCGCTGCTGCCTCTCACGCACTACTTGCGCGATGCGCGATCAAGAATATCGTGGGGAATGCTGGACGTTGTGTTCAAGGCCATCGCCGTATCTGCCATGAGCTTTCAGCGGCACAATCAAGCGGAAATGTTGTCGCGTGCTGATTTTCTGCCGCTGCTCCCGATGCCAATTACCGGGTCTGATCGAGTGTCAAGAGCCACAGCTTCTTCTCCCGCCGATCGTGTAGATGCAGCCTCTGTGATAGACCGACACCACCGATGTATGGATAACAGTCATGCACCGCAACCCGCCGGGGTCACGGTGCCGCGGTCGTCGACTGAGGGCTCGTCTCTACGCGTGGGGGAGATGAGAGACCCGCGGGGTAACGGCAGCGCGGCATCGGTGCCTCTCTTCCGCTCTGCTGCCGTCTCGCCTGCAACACGGAGTGCACCGTCGCAACTGCGACAGGTCTGGGGCGACCTCGCCCGCCGTCTTCTCCACGAAGAGGATGATCGCGCCCTTCGCGACTGCTCGCTTTGGGTGTCAGCGCTATACTGCGGCGCTATGGTGAACTGTGCGGGGACGCAACTATTTGAGCAGTTGTTGGCCTCTCTCGTCTTTGGCGGTACAACCCCCACCACCTCGGCGGCAATCGCCACAGGACGCATTGCCACGCTGGACACGGTGGGTTGGACCCTCGTGTTGGAGGCGTGTGGCACAGCATCCGACCACCACAGTCGGACGGCGTATCGAGCGCTACTCAGAGATGAGTTTTTTCGTTTCCTCGAGCGCGCCGTTGCTTTTGCCTGCGCTGGTGAGGGAGGTGTTGCAACACCTTCAGTTTCATTTCCTTCATCAAAAGGATCAGGGGCTGCGGCTAATGAATCACGCCGGGTGGTCATCGACGACGAAGTTCCCCTCGCAGGAGCATGTCTCTGCAAATTATTGGAGGCCATCCCGAGGCTTTTCGTCGAAGACGCGTGCTTTTGGTGTCGCGTGAAGGGCTGCGTCGAGTCATGGTGTGCCGCCATCGTTTTCGACCCTGCCGACGGTGCGAGTGAGCCGTCCTCGGCGCCAAGGGGATGCGCGTCGGCGGTACGGCTTTCGTGGGTGACAGAGCTACAGCACAGCTTCAACTGGGCAGCGCAGTCTGCGGGTCAGTTCTCTCTCTTGTTTAGCGACACCTGGACGACAGCGACGAAGGAGGGCGATGTGGATGCAGTGGCTGAGTGGATGCGATCGCATCTGGAGGCGTTAGAGGAGGCCACTGCATCAACGGCAGGCGCTACGGGGTCGCTGCCGATCTCCTCTCCGCCGTCGTGAGACGGATGTCACGTTCCTGCATAAGTAGCTAATCCACAGGCCACCCGAGGCAGTGTGCTTCCCTTTTTGGAAGGTGCAATGACACCTTACCCCCCCGCTTGTCGGGAGCAGTCACTCTGCAAGATGACCATTCGGTGCCATACGCTTGCTACCGAATGGGGGGGGATATATATATATATATATATATATTATCTTTTGGGTAGGGCACGGCGGAGGGGGAACTGAGTGACCCCGCTCTTTGTGTGCTTCATTTATTTGTGTGAATGTGTGGGCTGTTGTTTGCTTGCTACAGATTGCTTCAGAGGTACAGTGGCCTCCATCACTGACTGCTCCGAGGTGAAGGGGTGGGAGGAGGGGAGGGGTGCGCTCATCACCACATCAAAATACAGCGATTAAGAAAAAAAAAATGGACGTTGTGGTCAATGGCTTTCGAGGAGAGTTTCCTGTATCCGCCCTTTCTCCTCAACACACACGTACGCACACACGCCTCATTTTTTTTCTGATGTCGGCGGTTCCCCTCATGTTGCAATGGTGTTATTTTTTGCCTCTATGTTTATCGAATAACTTTCCTTTCACGACGGTCGAGATCTGGGGCTGTTCGGACGAACTGCAATTTCTAGTCAAAACAATCCGTCCTCAAAAAAAAATATATATATATATATATATATACACATTATATATATATATATATATATACACATTATATA
>CM007348.1:530092-570590 GCA_000333855.2 Endotrypanum monterogeii | reverse complement strand
TTTTAACGGGTAAGTACGTAAGAGACGTACGTACGTCCTCCTACACGACGACTTACTGTACTAGAGATACACAGAACAACACACACGCACATACATATATATATATATATATATATATATATATATATATATGTAAACTCTTAGTGCCCGTGTCCCTCCCACTTCTCCTTTACAGAGGTTTCCCGTATTTCTTTGTTACACTGCCGTGCTTTGTGTGGAGTGGAGCAGCATTTCAAAGGACACTCATATTGAGCAGAAGTGACAGTATTGCCGCCTGCGATAATGCGTCGCCAATCGACATCATCTCCCTTTTCGCCCAGCGACGAGCCAACACAGTTCTTTATCGTGGTTGAGGTGAGGACCACAACCGACACCGTTGCCTGGCCTGAGCTGATCTGCCTCGTTCGATCCTATGTGCGCGTGCAAGCCAGTCGGCGGCTAGGCGAGGGCCACGTGCCCCCATTTCTCCCTGGGTCCATGATTTCGCTGGCAGATGCACCACCCCTGCTCAGAGACGATGTAGTGTCTGTGAGGATCTGCGATGTCTCCTTCCCGACAGGGTGTCTCTGGATAAATCTAGAGCAGGTTCACTTCGGCATCCGCCTGTACCGACTGCATGGTGAAGTAACCCGTGCGCCAACCTCCACTGCTACCTCTGCTCCGGTCACACAGGCGTCTCTGCCAACGTGGGCCAGGGGCGATGACATACAGGGCGACGATGGCGATGAGAGCGCCTCATTCACTTTGACACCCCTGCCGCACATCTCACTCGAGGGTCAGTGGGAGTCTTTGCACTACGGCGAAAGCGAGGCGGCATCGATCGCGTTCAAGCGGGACATAGTGAGTTATGTAGACACTGCCATGCGCTTCGCTCATGCTGGGGTGAACCCCAATTTTGTAAGCTGGAATCGACTGGTTCTTTTTTATGGTCCACCGGGCACAGGTAAGACGTCTCTGTGTCGCGCATTGGCTCAGAAGGTAGCCATACGACTCACCTCTTCTGTGTATGCTCGCGCGTGCCTATTGGAGATCAACGCCCACAGCCTGTTCAGTCGCTGGTTCAGCGAGAGCGGCAAACGGGTCATGCAGCTATTCGAGCAAGTGCACCGCATCGCTGACGACAAGGACTGCTTGGTGTGCTGTATGATGGATGAGGTTGAAAGTCTGGCAGCAGCGCGCACTGCTGCTATGAAAGGCAACGAGCCTTCAGACTCTATACGTGTGGTGAACGCGTTGCTCACGCAGATAGACCGACTGCAGAACTGTGAGAACATCATTGTCTTCGCCACCACTAACTTGACGGCAGCGATTGATGAAGCACTCTTGAGTAGGGCAGACAAGCGCGTGTTTGTCGGTCCTCCAGGGGCCCAGGCCCGCTTTTTCATTCTCCATGCAAGCGTCCAGGAGTTGCTGGAAAGGCACTTGGTGGCTGCTCCGCAAGTTGGGACGTCGGTGTTGCCCGATGAACCAGGCTCGCGCTCTGGTCTGCACGAGACTTGCTACGATGTCCAAAAAGCTGACGTGGACAACGTGAGTGCTTTTGGCCACGCTGGGGTTTACGTTTTGGATGGCAGCAGGGGCATCACCGACACTGCGTGCATGCGGGGCGGCGAGGTAACTCCACAGCTCGGCGCGTCTAGCGAGTGTGATAAGCCCTTGCCACAGACGAAGATGCCGCCGCCGTCATCTACGATTGCAGGGGCAACGTGTGCGCCCCGGGTAGTTCATAACCAATGTTCGTCGCACCCCTTATCTGGGCCAGCGTTCACCCTAAGTACTTTGCTTCGTCATATTGCAGATATGTGCGTGGGATTGAACGGCCGAACCCTGAAGAAGTTGGCTTTCCTGGCTTACGGTGCTTGCATGTCTAACGCCTCTTTTAGCGGCTACAGCGGCAGCGGGTCGGTGTGCAGGGGTCGTGGGGGTGCGGACTTCAGCTCACCGCTGCCGTTGTCTGAGTTTCTAGAGGCGTTGCTCAAGGTTGCCCAGGACGCTGCGGCCTCAGCCGATCCCGACGCCCAAAGCGGTCTCTGAGGCGATTTGCCGACGATGCCGCCGTGAGACACCGCCATCACCCTTCCGCATACTTTTTCCCTTTGTTCCCGTCATCTTTCTCTCTCCAACGAAGCTCCTGCAAGAGCAGCGCGCGCGCCTTCCGACGATGGTAGGGCATACCCCGCCCCCCCCCCTGGATAGGGGGTCTACAGATCTTTATCACCCTGCTTTCACTCAGAGGTCACTTTTTCCTTTTTTTGTTTGCAAAAAAGAAATATTTAATCCTTTTTTTTTTGCAACTGCGCGTCAGTGAGTCCTTCGGCACCGTCACAGAAAAAAAAAAACAAAGGAAAGAGAGAGAGGAGTACGAGAGGTTATTCTAAGGGTTCGCAATTTGTGAGTCTGTCAAGTTGTCGCTGCGATCCTGTCGCGTGGCCTTTCTCGAATCCCTGCAGAGAGCCGTTGCACTGCAATCACATTACGCACGGAAAATTTGCAAGCCGCCGCCCCCCCCTCCCCCTTTCTCCTCCCCCCGCTTCATTTCCCAGCCTTTCAACCTTCCGTGCATGGGCGCGTTTCCTTGCGTGTGTGTAGGTCATGTCCTTGTCAGTGATTCGATGGCTATCTTGCTGCGTATCATCGCCTCGAACATCTCGTATGTCCCACCTTCTTCCCTCAAGTCTGTCTTTCTCGTGCATTCTGTTCTTGTCTGTCGTTGTTGGGAATACTTTCAACATAGTAACTCACGCATCGTTTCACACGAGGGTGGTGGTGGCTATTTTCGATCCAAAAAGTTTACGTGCCGGGGGTGTAATGCGCCGCAATGTGTTGATGGTGGCTGAGAAGCCGTCGCTGGCAGAGAGCATCGCGACTATCTTAAGTGAAGGAAGGTGCTCGCGCCGCACCCGTGCGCTGCCTGTGTACGAGTACACGGGCAGCTTCATGGGCTTCCCGGCTCACTTCAAGGTGACGAGTACGACCGGCCATGTCTTCTCCTGCGATTTCACTTCACAGCACCAGAGCTGGGATCGCACCGAGGAGGAGCAGCTCTTCACCGCACCTGTCACCTGGAAGGATACCTCAGGGAAGGTGACTCATCACCTCCAACATGAGGCGCAAGGCTGTGATACGCTGGTGTTGTGGCTGGACTGCGATCGAGAGGGAGAGAACATCTGCTTTGAGGTGATGCAGGTCGTTCAGCGTGAGGTGTATAGTCATAACAACATCTTCCGTGCCCACTTTTCGGCCATCACCAGCGAGGAGATTTTTCATGCGTTTTATCACCTTGGGCGGCCGAACAAGAACATCAGCGATGCAGTGACGTGCCGCCAGGAGTTGGACCTCAAGGTTGGCGTGGCATTCACCCGCTTTCAAACGAAGTACTTCCAGGGAAAGTACGGCGACTTAGATGCAAGTGTCATCAGCTACGGCCCATGTCAGACACCCACGCTCGGCTTCTGTGTGCAGCGCCACGATGAGATCCTCAGTTTTAAGCCGGAGAATTTTTGGCGTCTGGTCCCAGTCGCTTCACGCGGCGGGGTACTCCTTCAGTTTGAGTGGGAGCGCCGGCGTCTTTTTGATGAGACGATGGCGCGATTGATGCTTCAGCGCATCACTAAGAATGGCAAGGTCGCCACTGTCACAGACGTATCTGTCACCAAGGACACGCGTTCACGACCAACGGGGTTGAATACAGTGGATCTCATGAAGGTCGCGAGCAAGGCTCTCGGTATCGGCCCTCACTACGTGATGAGCATTGCAGAGAACTTGTATATCCGCGGCTACATTTCGTATCCTCGTACCGAGTCCACCGCGTATCCGCCCTCCTTCAACCTTTCCGGAACCCTCGCTCAGCACAAAAACAGCTCTATTTGGGGCGCATACGTCACCAACCTCCTAGAACAAGGGCATGTGCGACCCAAGGCAGGCAAGGACGCCGGGGATCACCCGCCAATCACACCAATGCGGGGTGCATCTCCTGGTGAGCTGTCCGGGGATGAGTGGCGCATTTTCGAGTACATCACGCGGCACTTTATCGCCTCTGTGGCACCGGACTGCCAGTTGCTCAGGACAAGGATCACCATCGACCTTGGTGGCGAGCACTTCAGCATCTCGGGCAAGGTAGTTGTGAGCCCCGGCTTCACGGAGATCATGCCACACGCCCGTGTGGAGGATGACAAGATGCCAACTGGTGTCAACAAGGGCGATGCTTTTCAGCTGTCCGATGTGCGCCTACAGGCGGGACAGACACAGCCTCCGCCGTACCTGACGGAGTCTGATTTGATCGAGTTGATGGAGAAGAACGGGATCGGGACGGACGCGTCCATCTCTACTCACATTAATAATATCGTAGAGCGGGGGTACTGCAGTGTACAGGCAGGGCGTGTCATGAAGCCATCGAAGCTGGGCATCGTTTTGATTCACGGCATCAAGACTATTGACCCGGAGCTGGTGCTGCCACTTGTCCGCAGCCGCGTGGAGGAGTACGTCACCCACATCGCAGAGGGCCGCGCGCAACTCAATGACGTGCTCAGCTACTCGCTTGACCTGTTCTTTGCCAAGTTTAAGTTCTTCAAGGAGCACATCGATACCTTCGATGCCCTCATGGGCGCCTCTTTCTCTGCCATTTCGGCAACCGGGAAGCCCATCACGCGATGTGGAAATTGCATGCGATACCTGAAGCACCTCGACACCCGCCCTCAACGTCTTTATTGCCCCTACTGCGAGATCACGTTTAGTTTGCCGCAGGGTGGCACCGTTAAGCAATATTCCAGCTTCAAGTGCCCCATCGACAACTTTGAACTGGTCATCTGCCATATCGAGGGGGGTAAGTCTTTTCCGATTTGCCCCAACTGCTACAATAATCCGCCATTCGAGAACATGCGCCCCGCCACGCAGCACCACCATCAGGGCAACGGTGCAAGGGCAGCGGCACCATCCACACGGCATATGGCCTGTGACGAGTGCCGCCACCCGACGTGCGAGCACTCTCTTGCCAGGAACTATGTCTGTGATTGCGTGGACGGCTCCTGCGCTGGCAGCATGGCATTCGTTCCTCGAACAGCCGGCCAGTGGAAGGTTTGCTGCAATAAATGCCCCATGATGGTTAAGCTACCGCCGACGGCACAACGGGTTTACGTCACCTCCGAGGAATGCGCTGAGTGTGCGGCCAACTGCTTAGACATTATGTTTCCAGAGGGGAAGAGTGTTTTGCCGAACCGCAAGGAACGTGTTGTTGCTTGCATCTTTTGTGATCCGGGCCTCAGCCCACTCTGCGAGGAGGTGCGCGGCCGTGTTGGAAATTTCTACCGCATAGGCGGTACTGGTCGTGGGGGTCGTGGGGGTCGTGGGGGTCGTGGGGGGCGTGGTGGTCGTGGGGGTCGTGGTCATCGCGAGGACCGTTAGCAGGCACATCGCTTTCGCTTCTGCGCGGTGTGGTCGGTTCAGTCAATTTTTACCCTAACACCATGAAGCTGTTAGCGCATGTGCGGCGTGTGTGTGTGTGTGTGTGTGTGTGTGTGTGTGTGTGTGTGTGTGTGTGTGTGCTGTACATCAGCTCAGTTGTATGTTGGGTCGTCTTGATCTATTTTTTTTCCTTTCTTTCCGCTTCTTGAAGATGATTTTTTGTGGCAAGGTGTCTCGTTCTGCGGACGTGTTAATGGGCAGGGCGTAGAGTGGGCCGGTAGTGGGGTTGTTCCCACCAATGTGTGCGCTGCTCAGCAACGTAGTTCTGTACCACTTCTGCACATCCTTCATTTCCTCTTCTCTTCCCTCCGTGAATCACGTTTTCTTTTTTCTTCTTTCATTGATTGCAGTGCTGTAGAAGTCTCTGGCGTCAACCCCCTTCCCCTTCATTCCCACCTTCCCCGATACGTACAGACACATCAGTAGACAGTTGAACACATTACCTGCCCCACTTTCACCTACCTAAAGTACGACATGCCAAACCAGTTCTACCAAGACCGCTACGAGCCGGGTGCGCGGCGCGGGGACACATACTGTGCGCGCAATAGTAGTGGTGTTTCTGAAAATGTAGACGCTGGTTTCGTGACAAAGCGCACCACCAACACGGTGACGCCAAGCGCAGGTGTCTCGCCGCCGCAACAGCAACGCTTTGATGTTTTATTGCGTCGTCAGGATAATCGTGAGTGTTTCGATTGCGGTGCGAAACAACCACGATGGGCAAGCACAAATCTTGGTATTTTTTTCTGCCTTCGCTGCGCTGGCATCCATCGCTCTATGGGCACGCACATATCCAAGGTGAAGTCGGTTAGCATGGACGCCTGGCCAGATTCGATGCTATTCGTGATGGAGCATGTTGGCAACACACGAGGACGACTCTTATACGAGTATAATATGCCACCTTCTGCACGTGTCGCCGCCACCACCGACACCGCCGTTGTGGAGCGAGCCATTCGCGGGAAGTATGAGCGGAGGCAATACTTTCACCCCCGCTTCACCGAACTTTTCAAAAAGTTTATGGAGTCCCCAAATGAGGGCGTGTGCGCCACCGTGGTCGAAGCTTCAGCGCCATCGCCCCGGTTGATTTCTTCACCGCGCCAAGCGGACACGCCCGTGGAGCCGCCGCACCAGCACAACGTCCTCGTGGAGCTCTGGGGGCCACCTGTTTCTTCAACCACGACAGTGTCGTCAAGCAAGGAGACGACGCAGAGTACTACAGCCGCCTTCACAAACGTTGAGGAGCTTTTCTCTGGTGCTTATCGGCGTCATGACAACAGCGTGAGCTCTCCAGCGGTCGGTGGTACCGCTTCCCCATTGCCTACTGCCTGGGGAAGTGCTTTGGCGTCGCCGTCGTCGGTATCACCAGTGGGCTCAAAGGAGAACTGGGCTTGGGCGAGGACGCAGCTCGGTGAGGCAGCATCCAATGCGTGCAGCCCCTTAGGTGGCGGCATGTACGACAAGGCGCCGTTGCCGAACAAGTCGCATTCCTTGTCTAGTCCATCGACAGGGCCTAGTAACACTGATAATTTGTTTATGGGTTTCCAGGGGAGTCCAAGCGCCGGCAGCAGTGGAAGTGCCAAGGATGAGATTCTTTCCCTGTTTGGTTCCGCCCCCGTTCTTGGAGCGGGTGTGCAAACCAGAGGCAGCTCGAATCCAAACACGGGTGGGGGCTCGGTGGCATGGCAGCCGCAGATGGCGAAGCCGCTGTACCACCCCGGATAGGGAAGGGGGGGGGAGCGCAGCCTCACACCATGTAGATAAGAAAGAAAAGATACATCCTCGGCGAGTTCGAGGTCTTTCATGTTGCTTTTTTGGTGAAGAGGTGCACTTGTATAGTCGAGTAGGAAGGTGGGAAGTCGGGTAGTGGGTAGGTCAGCGACACTTGTTCAACGTATTCACACACACACACTTGGAAAAGAGAGAGAGATGCGCTGATTTTCCTCCCAGTTGGCCGACCTTTAATTTTTCCACTCCGGATTTGTTTTCCCCGTTATGTATATATATATATATATATATATATATATATACATATATGTCCCTGCTCTTTGTTTTGTTTTTGTCCTCAGCTTGCGCGCCATCGGCGGCGAGGCACGTGTTCTTTTTCTTCTCATTATGCTGTATACTCCTCTCTCCTCGCACAAATTGACTGTATTTCTGGATGGTGGAAGAAGGGTTGTTGTCTTTCTGAGAGGCGGGTGGAATTCATGTTTTTTTTTTTTTCTCCGTATGTCTTACTTTTTATTATTATAGCGGTCCACCCCATGCTCTCGTGCTACACCGAAATAACTAAGTGATATATGGTGATGCAGGGATGGTGAATGTAGAGGGCGAATGCGGCCATAGTGTCAGTCTTGTGGGGCACAGGTGAGGAAAGTCTTTGGTGCCTCAGTCAAGGGGCGTGATTACTAGTGAAGGTGTTTTGATATGTTAGTGCTGTGCTTCCATGTCCGTCGAGTTCGTCAGTGACATGGGTTAGACTTCTTTTAGGTCCGCTTTTCTTCACCCATTTTTTTTTTCTGGCTTCCTTTTCTCTCTCTTCGTCCCACCCCCCTTCCCCCCACTTCTACCGCTGTCGCCATTTCATATCGTTGGCATCTAGAAACAAATAAAATCTGTCGGGGGGTCATGATACTTGAGCATTCTTGTTAAAGTTCTTGTATGTTTCAGTATATATATATATATATATATATATCTGTGTGTGTGTGTGTGTGTCGAGTACAAAAGATGTATTGTCGCGTGTTCAATTCCATTTTTTTCCTTTGGGCTGGCTCCCCTCTTTTGTGCCCCGTTTTTCTCTGCCGCTGCCTTTCTTCCGTCACAACATTTTTTTTCCCCAATGCGGCCGAGCAAGCTCATGCATGGGCACCTGTTCCCAACAAAAATGAAGTCTGTTTGTCTGTGTGCACCCTTTCGCCTCGCCTTCCCTCCGCAATCTCCTTGGGATATCACGTCTGTCGTCGTCGCACCCTTCCTGTGTGTAGATCTCCATCTCGGAACATTCTTCTAGTGGACGATCCCTCAAAGTTGGACGCAAACACACCCGCAACGCTCCAACGCAGTTCTGGAGACGTTAGTATTATTCATACACCTTCTCTTCCTCTTCCTCCACATACACACACACACACACACAAAAGGGGGCTCGCATTATCTTTCTTTTTTGGCACACCTGAATTTTCGCGTTTCGTCTCGCCAGGGGGAAGGGTTGACCTCGTGCGCACCGAAGGGATGTTCTCAAAATCGCTACTCTTTTTCTGATATGCACCCCTACACATCCACACACACACACACACACATATATATATATATATATTCATGGTTTGAAGGAGATGTGGGTGACGCGTCTGTAAACTTCAGCTTCCTCCCCTCCTCAGATACATTAATGTTGTGGCGCTTGGGTCCGAAATACGAGGGTGCCTTCATAAATATCAAGTTAGGGACTTGCTTGATGCCGAGAGTTCGATGCAACAGACGCATTCTCTCCTCTTTTTACTTCCTCACTCCCTTCCTCGCAGCTTGCTTGCCTCCCCTTGCCCCCCCTCCCCCCCAAGCAAAAGGGGGGCCCTCGTTTCCCTCGCCATCTTCACTCGTGAAACATTTTCATTTCTCATCTCCCCTACTCCTCTTGTTTTGTAGGCTTTTCGTTATTGTTTGCTGTGTTGGGTGTCCCTCTCACCTCCTTCCCCCTTTCCTCTTTTCACAAGATTCACCGCGATTGGGGATTGCTGCTGCTGCACGCACTGAATACTGCAGTACGTCTTGACACACCTCTGCGTGTGCAGACGGATATACATGATTATTATTTTTTGTTTTACATATTGGGAGAAATATATATATATATATATATATATGGGCAATCAACTCGCGGCGACGGCCGCTGTTGACCTCGCCAACGTATCGGATGACCTGGAGCTTGTTGCCTCTCTCGGCGCAGAGGGTCGAAATTACTTTGCCACGTTTCGCTGCCTCTTCTATACCCGAGTTGTGGCGGGAACCGGCGATGGGGAGAACGCTCGAGGACCAGGCCTCGCGCACACCTCAACATTGCGTCGTAGATCCAATTCTCCCCATTGCTCTCACGGCTTCGTTTCGGCTGATGGAAAAAGCGTCCCGCAGCACCGCCTCGAGCACCTCCCGAGTCAAATTTTCAGCGCTCCAGCATTTGCGTTGCGAAATGGGGGATCTGGCGGCTGCTCGTCCACAGCTCTCACTTCATTCACCAAGGCGTCTAGCGCCCATCCTGGGACAGCTGGGCGTGGGCGAGAGACGGGTGACGCTGTGAAGTGCATCGACGCGTTTCACGCTTTGTGCAAGGGTGTGACCGCCGTCGCGGAGGCAGCCAATACGACACAGCTTTCGGCTTACGAGCACACCATGTGGCATCAGGCGCGATGGCGTCAACGCCTACCTCTGTGTGACCGCCCATGGCGCATCGTTCCGTCGTGGCTGCAGTCTGAGGGGGCATCGGCGCCAAGTTCCACCACCGCTGCAGTGATGGAGGTCTGGTGTCGTGATACGAACACTCGCGCCTTGTCGGTCACGCGTGGCAGCGGCTACGGCTTTGGTTTGTCCAGTGCTGATCACAGCACGCCGAATCGCACCGGCATAGGCTCGTCTGCACCTCTGCACTTGGCAACGTCGCACAATGTCGCCAGGTCCTCGTACGCCACGGCGGCTTCGGCTAACGCAGGCCAGACCTCCAACCTTGACGCGGTTGTGGCCGGTGTGAGCGGGGAGTGGCGCAGCAACTACGGCAATTATGTACAGCTTCTTCTACGTTGTGGTGGTGGTGGCAGCAGCGGTAGTTGCGGCGTCGGGATGACGTTCTCCTCCATCCTCGCTGCCCACGGGGGTCTGTGCAGTGCTGCGCTTCCCGCACCAGCGAGCGGCAGCCCTTCGACGTCGCTGACATCACCAGAGGAGTGTATTTCAGTCGAGGATGTCGTCACAAAGGTGTTTGTGCGTACCCCCGACGATCCTGGTCAGGCATATTTCCTCAAATACGTGCACCGGATGATGGACAACACCGGTGAGCAACTGCACGCCGTGTGCTCAACACTGAAGCGGTCAACTCCACGCAACTGTTTATGGTACAGCGTTGTCTGCGAGAGGGAGGATGTTTGTGTATTGCAGCGCCCCTACATCGCGTTCTCGCTTCGTGAGCGTCTAGCAGCTCGCCCTCTGTGGACACCAAAAGAAAAACTTTTTATCGTTTATCAGCTGTTGGAGGCGGTGGCGCACCTGCACGAAACCTACGGTTTTGCTCACGGTGACATCAAGCCCAACAATGTACTGATTCAGAGCACTGGTGTCCTGCTGCTTTGCGACATGGCTCCCTTCAAACCTTGCCGTATGCCACTTGACAGTCCTCTCTTGTTCGACTACTACTACGATACAGACGAGAACAGGGCGTGTTACGTGGCACCCGAAAAATTTACCGACCAGCCACTCCCCACCCCACCGTTGGAGAGCAAGGCACGCGGCAGCGCGACCTACAACGTGAGCAACGTCAACTTCGACGGCCATCTAGCCTCTATGGATATCTTCTCCACAGCGTGCGTCGTGCTGTTCCTCTACAAGGAGGCGGACCCACTCACTTTGTCACACGTACTGAATCTACGTCATCTCACAAACGCGGAGGCACGAGGGGAAGTCATGTTGCCCATCCTGCGTGACGCCGGCGTGCCTGTCGAACTTGACGCGCTTTTGCTGCCAATGTTGTGTGCCGCCGCGCAAGACAGACCGTCCGCGCGAGATCTCCTGAGTCGTGGCCTCCAGCAGCGTATCTTTCCCGCTTTATTTCCTTACTTATACGAGTCTGTGCTGCCTCAGCTACTCACTGCGGCTCCGGACACGCGACTGGTACTCTTTCATAACCAGCTGGAGGCGGTTCTGCAGAGGTGCGAGGGTCTAGACGCGACGCCGGGGCGTCGTGGCAGCGACTTCTCGGCAGCTGCGTCAGAGGTGAAGACTGCGGTATCCAATGAGGGGATGCATGACGACTCGGCTCATTTATCGGCAGTTGCACGCTCGTCTCGAGAGCTTGCTGTCTGTCTTCTTCTACCCACCCTTCTTCAAACATTGCATAACGGTCACTGGAGCGACGAGGCGGCTTACCGCGGACTACTTTGCCTGCGTCGGTGTGCACTGTACTGCAGTTTCACCTCTTTAGTGGATGTCGTGTTGCCACACGTTGTTTTTTATGTGAACAACGACACCCACGTGTACGGACCGCCTACACGCCTTATAGCGATTCGGCTGCTCAGCTTTATTTCCGAAGTGATCGCGCGTCACCTCACACTCAATTCGCCGCAGCGTTGGAGTGGATCTACGGCCCATTTTAGTGAGACAATCGCTGCGAGTTTCGGTAACAAGTCGGTGGACGCTACAGTACTGGAGGAACAGTGGGCCCTCATGGAGCATCTTGTGCTGCCCTGCCTTTACGACATCCTGCGAGAGGCGGAACAAGAGTCGACGGCAGTGCTGGTAGAGGTGGCGAGTCGGTTGCCGCGGCTGTTGCTCTTGACACGTTACATCACTGAGCGGAGGCAGCTCGTGTACGGAGCCGATGCGTCGACGACGGCATCCACCACGTTTTCACGTCAGTCTGAGGAGCAAGGTCATGCTTCTCGGCCACCTGAGGAGGCGGCGAATGAGAGGCGGCATCACGACTCACTCCTCGGGCAAAGGTGTCGCCAGGGTGGCCGGGTCTCTGTTCTCAACCAGGGACGTGAAGAGGACAGCAGTTTAAAAGCACCAACAGTAGAAGGAGAGTCGAGCACGACGCTGATTTTTTCGCCGCTGCTCCGTAGCAGCAGTGACGCGCCGTGCGCTAGCGCTGCAGAGGTCTGCAGTCAGAGCGAGCGAAGCAGGAGCGGCGGAGCATGGGAGACGGCGGCTACGACGGAGCGCCGCTCTGGCGTTGGTCGATCGGGGGGAGAGAGAGTCGATAGTAATACGTATGGAATCAGAGCCGCGGGGGTACATCAGTACTTGATCCAGCTTCGCTGTCTTGTAACCAACGGCTGGAACATGTTGCAGATGCTATATAATCACCCATGCGTCGCTGTTGTTGTGGCGGTTATTGAACAATCGGCTAGCGCTGTGGCTGCCTTTCTGGGCGAACAGCGAGTTACAGAGGATCTGATACCTCTCCTCACCACAGCCCTTGCGGCACCACTGCGGGTGCAGCGAGTGCTCTACCCGCAAGCCATCCTGCTGCACGCGCTCCTGAAGTCACCACATGCAAAGACGCTTTGTCTGTTCGTTGAAGAAGGCCTGCGCCACGAGGATGTTGTCGTCCTCACGAAAACGATGGAGAGTCTGGCAGTGGTGGTCCGTAGTTGCAGGTTGCCACTGGCGGATACAATGCCACTTGTTCACCAGTGCCTGCCTTTGCTGGTGGAGAGTCGTCTGTGGCTGCGTGAGGCGGCCTGTGGGGTGGTTGAGGCGGCAGCACAGACTTACTCAGCCAGCGACATTGCTCTGCACCTTGAGTACGCTGTTCGGCCTTTACTAACACACCCGGTTCCTCTGGCACATTTGCGCCGTCACGCTGCTACGGCGATTCGGGCGGATCTGACCTCGTCTTCTATTCCAGCCGGCGGCGCAGCCGGGGTGACGTTGCTCAGCTACGCCAACAGTGCGCTGTGGGGGAGAACCACACCCTTAAAAAGCTCAGCTTTCTTCTGGGACGAGGATATCTTCCAAGGCGATGAGGCCTTGTGCTCAAGTCTCGACAGAGTCCTCGGTGCCTGCAAGAGTGGATGCGTTCCCTCAGCCGCGTGCCGTGGCTTCGAGAACAGGGGAGGCAGCACCGGCACTTACAAAGATGTGTTGCCGGAGGTTGTTGGAGTGACGCGTTATGATTCCGATCCGGTACCGGTGCTCTTGCATGGGCTTCCGTCGACCGAGGCCTCGTCGCCGTCTATGACAACATCAAAAGCGAGTCCTGGGAGCAGCATTGCGGAGGCATCTGCTGTCGTACAGAAGGGCGGTGGTAGCACCAACACTTGCGTTGTTGGGGAATCGGGCGACACGACCCTCGTTTACCAACCCACCGCGCGAGAGGTCGAGCGTGTGCAACTCGAAAGTCGCTGTGCGTTGTCTCACCTCCACGTGTCTTCCGCGCCGCAGACGACGCCTTCGCCGGGTGTCACTGTTTACGGGGTCCCTCCATCTAAGGCAAGGAGTCATGGCACCAGTTCCGTGGCAGCAATGTCAGCACTGTGTCGCCACCCCCCGACTCCACCGTGCATCATTGATATATCACCACTCGCCGCCACGTTGCCGCCTCCGTCGTGTCTGTTCTCCTGCACCCTTAGTGACGGCAATGTCCAAGCTCTGCACGATCGATCGACTCCTCATTCCCTGCCCCCACCGGTGGCGTTGTCGGTTGCCGCAACATCACGGTACTCGGCAGTGTCATCCTCGGAGTTGCGACCCGCTGCGGCTCCACTAAGCACCGTGAGCAATCATACCGGGGCCATCTACGCAATGGCTCCATCGCCGCTAGGCAACGGGATCGTGATATCAGCGGGTGCACATCACGAGGCTTTTATCTGGGAAGTTGCTGCGTCACACAGGAGCTCTTCTCGCGTGCGTGAGCTGTCTTTGGTGGCGCGTGTAGCGACGGTGGGGCCAGATTCGTTGAGGCACTCGTACACGGCATGCCAATGGTTAGGGGTGCCGGATCAGGGTCGAGACACAATGCATTCTTCCTCGTCTGCGTCGGCAGTCGACTCGACGGTGGCCTTCTCGAGCACCGATGGCTGCGTGCGTGTGTTCGACGTGGAGAGGAACACATGGGTGTCGTCTACTGCTGTGGCGGGGGCTCTAGAGGGCGGCTTGACCGCGCTGGCATTGCAGGATCGAGCATCGTTGCTTGTGACGACTGCAGCTGGGGGTCTCCATGTTGTGGATACGCGATGCCGAGGCGGGGTTTATGCAAGCGATGGATCACCAACGCTGACATCGACTGCCTCTGTTTGGAATACTCGTCTCAACCCACTCGATGGCGCGCCGAGCTGCATATCTCCACTCTACTCGGGTGACAGGGCGTGTGCAGCAGCCGTCGGTACGTACGGTGGCGCTCTGTGCCTGTACGACTTGCGCTATCAACTGTGCGCGCAACGCATCGTTCTTCGTGGTGATGAGGCGGGGCTGCCCTCAAGGCCGGCTGTCGCGTCATCACTGCGGCTCTCCATCACGACGGCTTGTGTGGACCCCTTGTCGGTTTTGTGCCAGGGCTGCCGTTCATGCTCGTCGGCGCCTGCTCCGGCGGTGGGGCCCAGTCTGCTGCTCGGCACCGCGGAGGGTATCGTTTATCGCCTTCTTCTCGAGCACGGCACTTATTGGCCTGCATTTGAGTGTCGTCGCAGTGTTGGCGCTGCCATACGCACAATGCTGACGCAGCCTACTCATGGCCGCGTCTTCACAGGCGGCGAGGATGGGTACATTCGATGCTGGTCAACGGACCAACCGGAAACCTCTCACACACTGTCGTGCCCACCGTTTCGATCACCAGCATACTCGATGGTGCGCACCACTGCAGCTAAGCTAGGACTGGCTGCGAGTCTTCCACACGGTGACGCATTCGCGCCAAGAGGCAGTAGCAACGATAGTCTTGCTTCCATCACCTTGCGCGAAGGTGGTGATACGCGGCACCGCAATCACGTTCTCCCGCGACACGCCTCAGATGCCATTCTTACCTTGTCTGCTGTACGCACGTCCGCCACTCCCTTCGGGCAGTGGAGTTGGGGCAACCGTTGCGGGGGAGGGGGTGGGGAGCTCGGCTATCTTCTATCCGGAGCCCGCGATGGCACTCTGACCCTGTGGAGTAACGTTCATAGACGGCCCTGAAGAAGCAGCAGCAGCTGCGGGCTCGTGCCAAGTGGGAAATCGCGAGGGGGGGAGGGTAGGGGGAAGAGGACACACATATTTGTCTGCGTCTGCGTTTGTGTATGATCGTCAGACTCCCTTCATCTCGGTTTCTCTTTCCACCATCTGAGGCCGCTCATTTCTGAAAGGCAGGCGATTCTTTTTGTCTCCCCTTCTTTTCCCTCCCGATCTCTTCACTTTTCCGATTTCTTTACCTTTTGTCTCTGTGTGTGTGCGCGTGTGTGTGTACGGGGACGTGCAACACTGAAAGCTGCAGTGGGGCATTCCCTGAAGCAACGGAAAGGCTTCTGGGTTAAAAAAAGGGGGAGGGGGTCGTTGTTGGAATCCTTCCAGCGTTTCGGGAGATGGGGGATCATCTGCAACATCGAGTAGCTCGCGCCAAGGTGCGCTGTCCAAACACAACTGATCGGGAATACACTTGACTGGTGCACACACACACACACACACACTTACACACAAACACACAAACACAGCCATGTACGAATGTGTATGCATTGTGATACAAATGCACCCCTGTACAGAATGCAGCGGGATTCTTGATGCACCTGTGGTGATGACTACGATGAAAACCCGAGGTGAGTGGATTTTCGCATCTGCATACCGCTCTTACTGCCCCTCTCCCCTCCATACCCGCCTCTCTTCTTTCCGCACAAACGTATATATATATATATATCAACTGATAGGGCTCATCTGGGGTGCGAAGACGCACACGCGCACACATCCACAGGCACGACCTCCTCGCTAGCGCCCTGCCACAAAACAAAAGAAAAACTGAGTGGGCAGGGGAAGCGCCGCGGGGAGATCCAGGCGCGGGCCCACGCCGCAGCTACGTATGTGTGTGTCCGTGCTTACATATGCCGCACAAACGAAACATCAACAGAAAAAACAAACAAACACCACAAAAAGAAATATGAGCACAGATGCCGCCTTTCTTGCACTTGCCAACGCCACGGTCGAGGGTGAGATTCGTGCCTACTTTCCTGACACCGCCCTCTATCGCCGCCTACGCTGGGGGGGATGGGCGCACGCAGGGGACTACACATACCGCGAGTTTTCACCTCGCCTCGTTGGCCCTATAGAGTCCGGCGTGCTTGTCACATCGTCATCACTGGGGGAGGGAGCAGACTCCGCTCCTGGAGCAGGGCTGGCTCGGCCCAAGCGCAGGCGAGCAAGCATTGTGGATGAACTGCAAAAAAGCCTCGAGGGATTCAGGGGTACTACTCTAGCGCCTCCGCAGGCACCACTGACAAGCAGCGTCACTCCTTTCGAGGAAAGCGAGGCGGTAGTGGGCGCGGCTACAGCAGCGCTATCACCCGCTCTCAGGGATGGGGCCGCGCCGTACACTGTGACCTGTCATAGCTGCACTACATGTGTCACATCCACATACCCGTGTTGGGTTTTAGAGGGCTACGTGGTGCTGTGGGCTGAATCACTTCTCGAGGTTGAGTGTGTCCCGACGAAGGGGTCCGTGGCCGCACCCTCGTTGGCAGTGGAGGATGCAGAGTCGCAGATAAACAACGACTCAAGGGTGAGAAATACTTCGCGCTCGATAAGGCGGCGTCGTGTGGATGATTGCCGCAACTCTCGTGCCGTCGTCGCACCGAGATCTACTTCACAACCTCATCTTTCTCCGTTGCCCCCGCCATTAGGTCTGCGCTCACTGCTGCATCGAATAAGCAACGCGTGTGCAGGTACACCTGAGGAATTTGTAGAGGACACGACGGCTGTGCTCGCGCCGTCTCCCCGCAGGTCGAAAGGAGCGTCGGTGCGTCCGCCGAAGCAACAGAGCACCGTCCATGAACACAGTACCGATCCGTGTACCTGTGCTGTGATCGCAGAGCCAGCGACACAGATCGTGACGCTACACAGCTTGCACATTGTGAGGCGTGACGCGGCCCGCACTGCGCATCCGGCGTCCTTTGCCCTACAATCTGTGCTGCAACCGGGCTGGAGGACGACACTGGAATGTTACCCGCGACAGATGATACACTTTGGTCTGTTGGTGTACGCGGCATGGCATGCGAGTTCGCAGACATGGCAACAAATACTCTCGGGTGAACAGGCTTGGAGGGATGACCGCTTCACAGAGGCGGATGGGCATGTGGCATCGCTGCCGTCGAGAGGCCCTCCGCGTGTGACTATTTCGCAGCGCACTTCCTGCAAGCAAGCAGTATCACACCCACTCGATGCAGTGGCGGCTGCAGCAGCGCCGACCTCATCGTCCTCCACATCGGAGCCAGACAGAGGAGCGTACGCCGAGTCACTGGCCGAGCTGCTGCCCCGCACAAAGCACGACGCTGTCCTAATTCTAGGGCTCGGTGGGAATGTTCTGGGGCAGTGCTTGGATGCACTCCTGCCTTCCGAGGTGCCGCTACACATAGTGGAAGTGGAACCGGCGGTATTGCAAGCGTGCTGTGAGCACGGCCAGTTTGCTGAGATGGTTGCAGTGGACACGAGGGCACGTGACATTAATGACGTGTCATCGCCCAAGGCCTCAACATCAGCGTGGGTCGACTACCGGAGAGGGCACAAACCCTGCAAGTCTGAAGCCATCGCGGGGGCTTCACCTGTTTCTACTTCTACTGATTCTTTTACCACTGCGAGGTCTTCTGCCTCGCTGGCGAGCTCTGTAGCGATGCAGCAGGCAGCTGATCTGATTCGTAGCAAGAGCACCACACCTGTCGCGTTTATGGCGAGGCGACAGGATGCGCCGGGATTGCTGGGGGCGCTGGCGGCGCAACCTTTGAATGTGTTCAGAAGTCCAACGAAAGGTGCCAAGTGTCAGCGGAGGTCACACCATGCATCAGCAGCTGCAAAGGAAACACCGTTGCTAGTGCCACAAGTAAGAGGTGAATATGTATGTTTCCTGCAGGATGCCTACGCCTATCTCCGAGCGAGCGCGGCGCCTGTCGCTAGGTCCACTGTGTCACAGGATGCTGCTGCACCACATGGGGCTTCCGAAACCTCTCGTGGAGCCGCACCTGCCGCAGCATCCTCATCATTACGACAAGGGATTCGCACTAGGCGTGGTGCTCAGTCACAGACCGGGTCCTCCTCTGCGCGAGCTGCGGCAAAGGTGGCAGCTGCTGCTGCTGCTGCTGCTGCTGCTGAGGAGGGTTCGCTGTCACCCATCCAGTATAGTATGATTTTCCTTGACTGCTACGACCCGAGTAAGGAGAATATGCTCCACGAAGAAACGCTAGTCGAGCTCTGCGCGCGGCGTTTGCGTCCTGGCGGGGTGCTCCTGGTGAACGCGCATGTGCTGCCCACTGCAGAAAATTTGCGGTCTGACTTTTTCCACAGTCGGTTTGCTACTGTGCAGGCGCTTCGAGTGTCAGGGTGTACGCAGACGGTGGTCGTGTGCGTCGTGCGTGATACGGCGACGCAGGTCGGGTCAAATACCGTCCCTGCGCGTCTGGCAAGGGGTGCTGTGGGTGATCCAGTGCTGGCTGAGAAGCGGTGTAGATTTACCCTTCGGCAGATACAGCTGTTGGCCGATGCCCTAAATACAGCTCTCCACAGAGCCACCAACGGGTCATCAGGCGGGACCCGTAGTGTCATCACTACGGGGTGGAACAAGGCATCCGCTGGTGCCCCTATCGAACCCGCTCTGTGTTCCTCGTCTCCATCTTGTACCTCACACTGTTTCCATTCAAAAATACCAGCGTTTCGCTTCGATGCGGGGTGGCTGAAGTCGTGCCGTCGTATTGTCGTACCCCTAGCCGCGGGGACTACTGGCAGGCGTGGGCGACGGGCCAGTGCGACGCCCTCTCCGGACTCCACTGCGGATTTTGATTTGCACGTCTGGCAGCATTATTTTTGAGGGTGCTTTGTGGTGTTGGGGGGATGGTCAGCATGTCTCTACTCTGTGAGCTCCTTGCCAAATAGGTGATAGGTGGACAGGGATCGACGAGCGCCATCGCTGGTGAACACGGCTTCGTTGCATCTACAGCGAAGATAAGCCTTGCTATTTCCACCTACACGCCTGCGCAGTTGTGCGTATCAAGAGGCATTATGGCAAGCCTAGGTGTCACGTATAACCATTGCTAATCCAAACCACCTGAATAGGGAGAGGGAGGAGGGAAAAGGTGATCTTTTCTCTTTGAATCTTTCGAGAGGGGGACAGAGGGACTCAACAGCCACCTCCCCCTTTGGGGTGTGCCATCCTGTTTCTTCCCTCCTTACATTCGCTCGGTGGCCTCTGAGCAGATCAGCTCTCCTTCTGAAAGCAATCATCCTTCTTGTTTTTTCCTATTTGTTTCACATCGTGTTCGTTGCTCATCTTCTGCTATCCTGAGGTAACGCTCCTCACCTCCCCCCCTCCGCATAAGCCCTATACAAGCATACAGACCCCAAGTAAACCCGTCACACACACAGACACACACACACACACACAGACATATACATTAATATCGGAACGTGTAAATGGACGTGTATCGCCAAGCAGCTGAAATTATCAGCATTGTGCGCGAGGGTAACGGGACGGCCAAGGCGCTGTGCCTGCGAAAGGAAATACAAAAAAAGAAGCAGACCTACGCTGTCGTCTGCGAAACGCTGCGTCACTACGAGCTTCTCAAAGATGTTTTGGAGGTGGCCGATTTTTTCAAGTACTTCCCACATGCGAACCATGATTTTGCGATGTGCATGGCCTACGATGTGGTGCTCGGCAAGGGGGTGAATACCCACAACGACAGCACCGCACGTGCTGTGACGCAGTCTGCCTCCTACCTTCGTGAGGCCTACTGGCAGGTGCATAAGCACCACATCATCCCACCGCGTAATCATGATAAATTCGAGGAGGAGGCTACCGTTGAAACACCCAGCGGCAGCGGAGGGGAGAAGTGTTGCGGTGATGGCGCATCTTCATCCAGCGCTCTACAGATGCCGCGGTACGCTCGCGTCAACACTCTGAAAATCTCAGTGGAGGAGCTTGTGAGCCGGTTGCGCCGCTCTGCAGAGGCTCGAAAGCGCGCTCGTGACACTGAGGCTGATGACGGGGATGCTGCTGCCACGCCTCAACCGCCAAAGAAAGACGGTGATAAGCGTGCCACACATCGTGCCTCCTCTCGACCCCATCGTCCGTTGCCCGAGTTCACGCAGGATCCTATTGTGCCCGATCTTCTTGTTTTCCCACCAGGCACAGATTTGCACGCCCACCCGGCGGTGCGCAGTGGACAGCTCATTCTTCAAGATCGCGCTTCCTGTCTTCCTGCGGCGGTGCTGCTCGACGCCGTACCCGTCGAGGTTGGTGGTGCCGGCGGGGGAAGCAGCAACATCAGCAATGGTGGGAAGAAGAAGAAGCATATTAGTGAATCACCGGCAAAGGGGCTGAAGGACAAAGGGACATCAGCAGTGGCGGTACGCAAGCCACTGGAGTATGTGGTCGACGCGTGCGCAGCGCCGGGCAACAAAACGACGCAGCTCGCGGCGCTGGGTGCACCACATGTAAAAATTATGGCCACCGAGCGTGATGAGCGGCGTGCCGAGTTGCTCTTGAAGCGCGTGACGTCCCTCGGCGCGGCTGATTACGTGAACGTTGTCAACATGGATTTTTTCCAGCTCTCCTCCGAGGACCGCATCGCGACCGAGGGGATCCTGCTGGACCCTAGCTGCAGTGCAAGCGGGGTCATGACCCGCGTTGACGTGGCGCTGCAACACCACCACTCTGGCCAAAAGCATCAGGAGGGAGAAGGGAAGGTTCAACAGACCGAGAGAGTCTCTTCTCCTCGCCACGTGTCTCGTGGTGGTGGTGGTGATTCTGAGGATGCGGGCGAGAAGGCGGCGGGCGGAGAGGAGGAAGAGGTAGGCCCTAATGGTGCCATCAACCCCGAGACACAAGGCAATGAATTTTCCATGAGGGAGGAGCGGGTGGGGAAGTTGGCGCGACTGCAGCGCAAGTTCCTGGCGCACTCGCTGCTTTCTTTTGAAAACTGCCGCACTGTTGTGTACTCCACCTGCTCTGTGCACGAGGAGGAGAACGAGGAAGTTGTGCGGCAGGTGCTGAGCGACGAGCGAGTGAAGGCGCGTGGATGGCAGCTGAGCAACATTATGCCCGATACCTGGAAGACTCGTGGCTTAGAAAAAGCGAACGAGGAACACCCGTTGCGCTTCACCATCCGCTGCGATCCGACGGCCGATGCGACGAACGGATTTTTCGTTGCACGCTTCGACCGCGTGTGCTGATGAGCGAGTTCTTCCTTTTTCCTTCTCTGCGTCGAAGTTGAGGAGGTGGGCAGTAGGGGGCAATCACAGGGGCCAGTATTTCTTCGGGGTTCGATGTGCCGAACCACCGGGAGGGTCATTCCTCTTCAGATTCACTCATACACATATCCATCCTTCATCGAGCGGCCATAAACGTTCCAGGTGCTCTTAACTGCATCGATCGGTCACTTCGTGTAATTAAGCGTTCGGTAATGTCGCAATAGCTGCACAGATATCATAACCATTCCAAGCAATATTATATAAATAAATAATATATATATATATATATATATATATACGGAACGGGGGAGTATCGGCAATAGATCACAATGAACCGACAAGCTGATGACGCTGCGTCGTATATTCTTTCTCTTAGCGATGAACAGCTCACTGTCTCTCCCCATTCTTCAGTATGCGCTGTTCTTGGCTTTTTTTTTCTGCTCGCAATCTCGTCACGGAATTTTTGTCCCTCGCTCGTTCTTGCTCTTTTTCTTTTACCTTTTCTGTTGGCTTCTGGTGCTCTGTGCACCCCGATCATGGTGGCGTTACCCACTTGCACATATATTTTTACCCGATGACATCTGGACTCAAGCTTATCCGTGCTCCGGTCCTCTACATGCGGTTGGCTATCAGCAGCGACTTGCAGCCTCGTCATTCTTGATTTTTTTGTTCTTTTGTTTTACATCAAGGCGTCTTTATTTATTGGGATTTGGGGACTGTCTCCCTCTCACTCTTTTTCTTCTCTACACACGCTCATCTGCCTCCAATTTCGGGTGAATTGCGCGCCCGCCGCGTTGGAGGTGTATTGGTATCCTTTGTTTTACCTTGTGTACGTGTGCTCGTGTGACATTGCGTAACTTCCCTTCCTTCGCCTTTGAAACTTGTGGCGACAACAACACATTACCTACACTCCCAACTAACCCCAGTCATACCCAGAAGCTGTACAGGGTACCGGCACACACAGACACAAGCACAGACACACCAGTGGAAGGGCAAAAAAAAAAAAATGGTGCAGGGATTATCCTCGGCAAAGGCCGTCTTGGCGCTCTTGAGCGAACAGGATAACCTTGTTATTCTTTTCGCACTGAAGCGGCTCTCCTCCTTGATGGACACGTTCTGGCACGAGGTGAGTGCTGAGCTTCTGCTTATCGAGGAGCTGGCAGTCTCTGAGAAGCTTGCGGATGAGACGCGCCGCCTCGCGTCCCTCGTCGCGTCGCAGGTTTATTTTCACTTGGGTGATTACAGCAACTCGGTGAAGCACGCTTTGGCGGCCGGCACTGCCTTTGACGCGACAACACGGTCTCTGTTCACAGACACGATTTTGAGTCGATGTATTGATACCTACGTCGCGTACCAGGAGACTCCGGTGGACGAGCGGGAGGCGCTGCCGCCAAAGCTGGAAGAGCTGTTTGTGTCATTGACCAAGTCGTGGGTTGTAGAGAACGAGACCCTGGCGGACCTAAAGGAGATGGTCGGCTTCACCGTGCGTGCGCTCCGGCTGGATTTTCTGGAGAGGGTTTTGCGCCAGGCGTTGTGCAAAACACACTCGGCTGAGATTCTCAACTTCACCTTCTACGTGGCGAATGTGCTGCTGCAGGACATCACATTCCGTCGCAAGGTCCTCCGTCTCCTGGCGGACCTGTACACAGACGGCCTGTCCACCGTCGACTTCTACTCCTTGGCTCACTGCCTGCTGTTCCTCGGTGATGTGGAGGCGACGTCGAGCCTTATTTCTGGCCTGTGGAAGGGAGACAACAGAACGGTTGCCTTTCAGCTAGCCTTTGACCTCTTCGAGCACGGCAACCAGGAGTATCTCTCCGGTGTGATTGCCCATTTGGAGAAGCAGTTGGGCGTATCTGAAGCGGCGCTGGCGGCGAGTTCTGGCGCAAGTGCCGGCCACGCCTCTGGGGAGGTGGGGGCCCCGTCCGCCACCGCAACCTCTCCTTCTACCGTCACAGCCACTGACACTACTTCAGGCGCGCCGACTGCTACAACGCTCCAGGATTCTCCAGAGCAGAAGCTGTTGTCTGTCCTCAGTGGCCAGGTGACTACGAGCCTGAATGTTAAGTTTCTCTACTCCCGTTGTGTCGCTGATGTGTATGTGCTGACTCACATCAAAAAGATGACGGACCCGCGCAACGCCGTGGTGCACAACGCGACAGTGGTGGCAAACGCTTTCATGTACTGCGGCACCACCATGGACGGTTTTCTCCGCGACAACATGAAGTGGCTCGGCTCCGCGCAGCACTGGGCCAAGTTCACCGCTGTCGCGAGCATTGGTGCGATTCACCGGGGACACACAGAGGAAGCGATGCGGGTGCTGGAGCAATACTTACCCAAAGGCGCAAGCGTGCCAACGCTGCCGTACCAAGAGGCGGGCTCACTGTACGCCCTTGGCCTCATCTACTCCCCGCTCGGCTCCACTCGTGACCGAAAAACGATTCAGTATCTGGAGGACAACTTGCAGAAGTTCTCTACAAATGTTCAGATGGTTCACGGCGCCTCCCTCGGCATCGGCCTCACCGCAATGGGGATGCAGGATGAGAATCTCTACGACCTCCTTTTCACGTGTGTAACGGGCATGGACGCTGTGGCGGCTGAAGGGGCGGCGGTGGGCGTTGGCATGTTGATGCTCGGAAGCGGAAACGAGATGATACTGCAGAGCCTCAAAAATGTAGCATACGAGGAGAACCAGAAGGAGAAGATTATTCGTGGTGTGTGTATGGCGATGGCGTTCATCAACCTTGGGCGCGAAGATGAGGCACTCCAGCTGGCGGAAGAGTTGCTCGAGAGCGGCGATTCGTGGGTGCGCCTGGGCGGCTGCTTTGTGCTTGGTTTGGCGTACGCTGGCACTGAGAACGCCAAGACGATCGAGAAGCTGCTCAGCATTACAGTGAAGGATATGTCTGATGATGTTCGCCGCACCGCCATCACCATGATTGGTTTTTTGACCTTCAAAGATCCGAACCTGTGTCTCGATTTGATTCGCGCGCTTGTTGACAGCTACAGCCCGCATGTCCGTTACGGTATCGCGATGGCGCTGGCGGTGAGCGCAGCTGGCACTGGCAACGCCGCCGTCATTGATGTGCTGTGGGAGATGCTGGAAGATATCGTGGATTACGTGCGCCAGGGTGCTGCCATAGCGCTTTCCATGGTCATGGTGCAGCTCACAGAAAAGGAAAACCCGAAGGTGAAGGACTTCAGGATCTTGCTGGAAAAGAAGATTGAAGACCGCAACGAAAGTCGTTGTTCTAAGATCGGCTTCATTCTTGCAACCGGTCTGCTCGATGCAGGTGGCCGCAACTGCACCTTCGCCATGCACAAGCAGCGCCACCGCCTCGACAAGGCTGTCGTGGGGGTCTTCATGTTTCTACAGTACTGGTACTGGTACCCGTACCTCCTCATGATCGATTTGGCCATGCAGCCCACCTGCATCATCGCGCTGAACGAGTCGCTGGAGCTGCCCGAGTACACGTTCAAGTCAAATGCTCCTCCCAGCACATACGCAGTACCCAAGTCGGTGCTTCAGGAGAAGAAAGTTAGGTCGTCAGGGGTCCAGGCGGTCGTGCTGTCCACAACGCGCAAGGAGGAAGAGCTGCGGCAGCGTCGTCACCAAGGGTCTGCAGGCCCAGGAGCCGCTGCCATCACCTCCGCCGCTGGGGCGTCCGGCAGCGATGGCAGGTCTACTGGTGAGGGCAGCAAAAAGGGCGGTAACGGTAGCGGCAACGCTGGGGATGGCGGGGACTCGGTGCAGGAGCCCTCGTTTGAGCTCCTACACAATCCTGCGCGTGTGACGGCGCACCAGTTTGCAGTCATCACGCATGACGCCGACGGTCGATATATGCCGCTAAAGCCAGATCCGATGGGAATCTGCCTTCTGAGGGACACAAAGCCAGAGATGGGCGCACACACGCTGGTGGCGCCCGTGGTGCTGTCGGACCGTGACGAGGCTCCCGTTCCTGAGCCTTTCACTTACCCATAGAGCAACACTCTACAAAGTAGGGGCGTGTGTCGGTGGGTGCAGAGGGTGGATGGGGGCGTAGAGTGTCTTGCACTAATACATACGAGCACCCGCATATACACGACCGATCAGTTCTGCCTGATTTTTTGTTGATCAGGCAGGCAAATTTTCCTGCCCTATGCTCCTTTCTTTTTCCTGTACCCGTCCCCCATATAGGAGCACCTCTTTTTTCTCCTTCTGGAATCCCTCCGTGTGTCTGGTCGCATTACCCTAACGGGCTACGCTTCTTCTTTTTTTTTTCTTTCTCCATCTATTCATCTTCGTTGATCAGTTTCACTTGATGTGTACTCCGTGCGCTGCAGCTTGTATCATCTCGCACTTCTCCATGCGTCTGCGCGGTTGTCGTGGTGCGTCGTCTTTCGTGCCCCCCCCCCCCGTCTTTCCCTCGTCGTGCATGTATACTGCTCCGCGTACTATGCCA
The DNA here is from genome assembly GCA_000333855.2 of Endotrypanum monterogeii. NCBI lineage: Eukaryota > Euglenozoa > Kinetoplastea > Trypanosomatida > Trypanosomatidae > Endotrypanum > Endotrypanum monterogeii. The sequence continues at coordinate 544,593 of CM007348.1, read as the reverse complement.
TTTGTGGCGTTTCTTTACCTTCTGCGGTGTTTGTATGAAATAGAGGAGAGGATCGCCCTTGCTCGTTGTTGTCATGATTGCGTGTGTGCGTTTGTATGTCTGCGATGTGTGGCTGATGTTAAAAAAAGGAGGGCAGGCGACGAGTGGTCGACGATGGAATAAAAATGTGTGTTTTTTTTCTTCTTTCTGTGAGGGCTTTTTGTGTCAGCTGGTGACAAGGGACGAGTGAGTGAGGCGAGCGACGAAACTCATACACGGTTACCTGGAGAAGTGCACTGGGAGACCTCCCCGCACCCGCCCCATTGTCCCGTCTCCATTTACTTGTATTGTGTATGGAGCCCTCCCCCCCCCCTTGAGTCTTTTCTCCCCCCTCCCCCACATACGACAGCAGCGGCTTTACGTGAAGGGGGGGGGAGGAGGTTCGGAAATGAAGACAGCACGAAACACGATCCAACATTTTCAACCAACAGAGAGAAAGTGTGTGTGTGTGTACCCAACGGGTCAAGTCGTGTTACATAGTGTAGCTGTGATATATACATATATATATATATATATATATATATATATATATATATATATAGGATTAGCATGTATTATATGCTATCGGTTTTGTGGAAGTAGGAAGGCCAACAGTGCACTGGTTAGTTTTCTCATCTTGCCGCGTACGTATGTTCGCCTGGTGTCGACCTTTTGGAAACGAGTACACTGCGATTGTTGCTCCTTCTCGTCAAGCCCCCCCCCCCCCCTTCCCCCATTTCTCCGCTACAGACTCTCTGTCTGCAGGACTCATGTATTTTTTTTTTCTTCTGCACTGCGCCTCAGTAGCATCTATTTGTCCCTAACCACTTTCTCCCCCATTTATATCTTTGCCCCACACATAAGGAAGCCATGTCTCTGCATTTCGATTGGGGAAGGCTGGATGAGACTTGTGCAGAGGCGCTGCGACATCTCATCAACAGTCGCCTTGCAGAGGTTGTTGATCGCATCAACAACCGAAACGCGGCCCCATCAGACAGCAGCACAGCGGGCCCAGCTGCCGCAGGCGCAAAGGCGACTGCAGTCATGCCCATCATTGGTCCCAGCGTCGCCGGGGCTGCTCTCTCTGTCTCAGTCGGCTCTCATGGTGCCGGGGCGGAAAAGGCTGAGACATCACTCCACGCCAGCGGCATCGTTTCACGGCAGGAGATTGCGTCTGGTATCACCACTATTCCAGGAAATGTGGTCCATCACGCCACACATTTTTGCCCCGAGTCGATCCCGAATTTGTTTACCCACTCCACAATGACGAGTACTGCACCACTGCACTCTTCTTATATGCAGACGTCCAACAGCAGTGCTGCTATTTCAGGATTCTCCTCTGCGACGCCAGCGTCTGCGGCAGCGATTCCTCCCACCGGGAGTGTGGGTGGTCCGGTTGGGTCTGGTGGTAGCAACGTCGCTGGCACAGGCGGCTCTATATCAGCACCAGTCCTCGGTTGCGCAACTTCGCAGCACAATTGTAGCCATCACAACATAGGTGCAACGCTGGCTGTGTCCGAAACGAATGCTAGTGCCGGTAGTGGCGGCCCCTCAGCAGGCAATGTCTTCGCCAGTGAGCCCATTTCTGTGACCCCTTCCGCTACGCAGCGAGCGGTCCTTGGTCAGTCGTCACCGGGTTTTGATCCAGGGGGCTCTACCACGGCTACTTCATCCGCCGGCCCTACTTCCGCAGCTGGCGGTGGCATACCAGCGTGCGCGGGCGCGGCAGCATCGGGGGGCGCGAGCAAAATACCGCCGATTGTGTACTTGGAGGTGGGGCGAATCGATTGGGGCACATCGCCACCATTCGTAGAAATCGTGGGCTTTGAGAACGCGATTGACGGTCCGCCTGGTCGCACACGCCAGCGTTCTCGGCAGCAACATCCGAGCAGGGGAGCTCTGCTCTCTGGTGGTAGGGACGGACATGGCACTGGTGTCGAGGCTCGCGGTAACTCCCCGTACTCTGTAAGCCACACCACATCCATGGACACTCTCAATTCCTCTACCGCTGCTGTGGATCTTGCCGCAGGTCTCAGCGCCATGGCGGACAGCTTCAGCGAAGGTTCTCACGGGCTAGCTTCCCGCGTATACACTGAGTCCAACACGCCACATCTGTTTGGTGGGACTCATTCGCTCTTCGATGCTGCCAGCGTCTGCGGCGCCAGTGCTAGTGGTCGAGCAGATATGCCTCCTCGCAATCCGGTATCTCTTCCCTCGCAATCGCAATATTCCTCTCCACCGGACTCGGTGGACACACTAGCTTCTGTGCTGGGTCCGGGTGGCCTTCACGTGCGCTTTCACATGACATATGGGGGCGCGATGCATTTGTCGCTCAACGTTGCGGTACAGCACGAAATTCGACTCGGCGCTGTTGCACTGCGTCTTAGTCTGCCTATGACATTCTACCTGGCCAACCTTGACCTCGACTGCTTCGTTTGCGTTAACATGAAAGAGAACATGTGTGAGGTGTGGCTGGAGCCGGGTCTACTATCACCGTTTATCGTCAATCGGCTAAGCATCATCGCCACCATTGGCGGGGACGATGCCGAGTGCGGCTCGGATTTGGATGGTGGCAGAAAAAATAGTGGCACCGGCGATTACGGTACCTCCTCCGCAGATTTCTATTCCCGCTTTGGAAGCAGCAGCGTGTCAGACAACGAAGGCGCAGAGGAAGGCAACGGCGTGTATGTGAACGAACACGAGGTGTCGCAGTTTGTGCTACACGAGCTGCGTGCCATCTTGCGTGAAACGCTTGTTGCCCCACACTCGGTTTGTATACCGATATCCTTTGGCGGAGGCGACTCCTGACGTGAGTGAGTGGAGGGCGAGGCGGTGCGAGAGTGACGCAAAGGGCGTTTTGGGTGAGCATTTCGGCGACATAGTGATAACGAAGTTCACGCACGTCGTGGTGGTGCAGAGTCCCCCCTCTCTCCCCACACACGCACACACACACACGCACACATACACACATCTTTACCTCCCTTCCTGCGTTCTCAATGACGAAGGATATGTTGTCCCGTTTTTCGATTTTATACGTTTGGTTTGGACAGAGAGTTTCTTCTTTTATGATTACTGGGGATGGGATATGCGGGTGGGGTCAGCTTCGCTCCGAACACGTTTTTCGAGGTTTGTAGGAACGAAAGGCGCGTCCCGGGTGAGGGAAGAACTGATCGGAGGAGTCGATCATCTCTTTTCAAAGAGTGAAAAAAAAAAGCACGATGATATCTGCACGCGGTCACAACTTGAGACTGCTCTCTTTCTCTCCCTTTTTTCTCTTTTTGCATGAACTTCTCCTCCACTACTTTCTTCCTCTCGATTCCTTACCCGTTTTTGGGTGTTGCTGCTCTTCGAGTTAGGTGGCGTGAGATTGTGGTCCGCATCTATAGGTGTCTGTGAACCGTCTGTGACACCCTCCCCCCCTTTCGAACCTATAGCCAATATCACGGCTACAGCAACGACTTGTACTTGACGTACACGGTTGCTTCCCTTGCTTATCCCCTACACACACACACACACACACACACACACAGATACTGTCGCACCTGGTTGTTTGCTTGGTTTGCGGTGTAGGTCTGTGTCTCATGTAAAGATCCCCTACATTCCCTATTAATTTTGCGTTCTGAGTTACACGTACCAATACAAATCGAAGCTTTCTCCCCAAACATCTGTATCAGTGTGCCGACAAGACGCAGAGAGGCACACACACACACACCAAAAAAAAAAAAAAAGAGACGGTGAGTAACGTGCAAAAGCAAAATGCATCCAAGCAGTAACAACAGAGCATCCGCGGGTGCGGCAACGCCTCCAGCACCCGACGCGAAAGCTGTCTCCTTTGCAAACTCAGAGTGCACTACCAGCGCAGCCGCTCGATCCACGCCTGGGATACCATCTTCGATACCCAGTTCCGCTTTCTCAAAGTCTTCGCTCATTCCACCTCCACCGTCGCGGCGCCGGTTGCCACAGTTGGCGTACCCTGAGGAGGTGATAGCATCCCGCTACTTGCATCGTCTGGGCAACGTGTTCATTCGAAGCTCACTCAATAACAACCTGGATGACTCCGATGAGCTAACCAGTGATGACTCGACGAACGGGGAAGATCAAAAAGGGATCCCTAAGGAGTCCATTATGCGTGTTGAATCTCGAGCTCATCACGTTCTCTCTCCAAATCCGATCCGCACCTCCATCATTGCTGATTTGCCTGATACCCGCGGGGACGGGAAGCGGACGTCTTCGGCTTCGGCCAACCACCGAATGCAGAAGAGCAGCGGTGCGTGTGCTGGGGCTCAATCGAATGTGCGCGACAAGAGGACGGGAGGACTTGACGGTCGCTCCGGCAGCATTGCAGGGAGGGGAGCCACTACTCACATGTTCCACAGCAACCCTCTCACGTCCCGTTCGACGAGCGGCTCAGGCAGCAGCATCTCCGGCGACTCCGTCGCGACCCTCGAGAACAGTGAAAGAGGCAGCCAAAGCGTCGTTTCTCCGTCGGCACGCCGTCACGTAAAGAAGGTGACGGTCGGCTCTATCGCTACAGCGAATGCAGACGCGTTGCTTGCCGAGGCAGCGGCTGTGATGGCGGCCGCTGTGCCGCCCCACCGGGAGCTTCGGGGCGAAAAGGAGCGTTTCATGGAGGTGCTGGGGGAGGAGCACACAAAAATGATTTTGTTGGTGGGGCGCCACTCGAACGTGGAGTCTGACATTATAGACATGGTCGAAGTCGCCGAGGCTGCGAAGGAGAAGGCGCAGCAGGAGGGGCTGCATCAGATGTCAAGGTCTACCTCAGGCTCGGCGAACCGCGGGGGTACGAAAAGATCTTCAAAAAGTGGCAAACGTACTCGACGTTCCCCAGGCCGAACGACTTTGGCATCCCTGCCCGACTTGGAGAGCATACGCCTCCAGCTGGAGACAAAAAGAAAAGATTTCTTTCGCAACTGCGGCACTGACTTCGACACAACACACCTACATCAACTCGTGGGGGAGCTCGACAGCGGTCTGGGCTTGATGGAGACGGTGCTCGAGGAGGAGTTGTACGATTTGGAAGCGGCAGACTCGCAGGAGAAGTCCCCTGCACCGAAGACTCGAGCTCCTGAGTCAGCGTCTCCTTCACGTCCATCAGTTCGGCAACGAGTGCAGCAGGCGAGATGGAGAAGGGCAGACATCCTGGAGGCATCATCTAACATTATGCGCATGGAGTGGCTCCTGGAAAGCGTGGGCGAGGAGCTTCTCACAGACTTTCAGCAGCCTCAGCCAACGGACGAGTGTGAGACTCGGTCACTTGATACGGCGACTGAGGTTGGGGGGGAGGCGCACCGCCAAAGTCTGCTGACAGTGGGTGATCTGCCTGCTAGCTCACCTGCGGGTTTTGCACTTCACCAGTCCAGCGTCAAAGATGCGCCGAACTTCCCCTCGTCTCCTTTGTTCACTTCCACTACCACGGCAACATCAGATTTTAAAAGGGCAGGGCTCGACCCCCACGCGCTCCACCGCCTTTCTCTGACGACAACCATCTGCGACCCAAGCATGGTGCCGTTCACGCTCAGTGATTCTCCTCATGACGGCAATGTTTCTGAGCCCTTTTCGGCCACCGCGACGTCGACTGCCGTCGCTCCCCGGCAGCAAGGGCATCTGACGTCTAGCAACAGTAAGGGTATACCTCTTGTGTCGTCCCAGTCCACTGATCCAGCTTCTGGACTTAACTTACTCAAATTCATGTCGGAGATGCTTGCCCAGTATCATCTGGAGCGGGTACACCCGGAAGAGCTAAGGAAGGGAAGACCAGTGTCCGCGCCGACGGTGAAGCGCGACTACTCACCAGCGTCTCAGCTGGCGGGTCATGGTCATGTGGAGCGCAGTGAAACAGATACCGCCACGCGAAGCTACAATGGCTCCTTACTAGAGGCTAGTGGGATGACCACGGCAGATGAGCGGGATCGTCGTAGTGCTGCTGGAAGCATGTCAGGGGCGCGACGGACCTCGCTGACCTTCTCAGGCGTAATCCCTGGCAGCTCTGATACTATGCAGTCCTTTGGTACAGGCAACATTCCGGGCCGACTTGGTGCTGCTTCTTCGGACCCAAGGTGGTGTAGAGGGGGTACCCCTAGCACAACTGCCAGTCAAGGAAAATCGCTGCTTGGTGCTGAGTTGCGCAACCTGCGTCCTGGATTGCTTCATGACCTCTATGAGCTCTGCATGTTGCACAATTATGTGCAGCTTATCGAGGCCCGCCGGCGTGAAATCAGCAAAGGTGCCACCAAGGGTGATGCGGAGTACGCGGCGGAGATGGAAGAGAAGCTAGCCGAGCATCGTCGTCAGCTCGAGGCAATTCAGCGCGCGCGCGAGGAGGCTGAGCGGCGCGAGGCGGAGGCGAAAGCGATGGCGCTGCAGATGCGCCAAAAAAATGTCGATGGTCGCAGGACTAGACAAAATAAACTAGGCAGCCTCACCGGCCCCATCCGACCAGATCTCGACGATGAGAGTGAGGACTCTCTCTCAGAGGGAATCCCAGTCCCACGGGAGTCATCGGTCCGTGCTGACAAAAAACCCTCGGAGGTCCCGACTCGGCTTGAATCGCCAACCCCACGGAGGCCGGCTGTGCAGCAGCCGGTTGCAGCGCAGCTGGAGACGGAGTTGCTGCGTGAGATCCTCCCAGGCACGGGGCTTGTTTTCACCATTGTTGGTGTTCATTTGAGCGAGGCCGACTGTGTGGCGGGCAGCTCGAATAGTGCTCGCGGTGCCACTGCTGCTGCTGCGGAGGCGGGCGCCGGCGCTGTCACGACGCAGCTCAACGAGACTCACCGCAGCGCAGTTCTCAGTGAGGATGGCGAGTCCAACAGCTTCCACCACTACGTACTTCGCGTGGAGCGACCTCTTTCAGATAGTCCTCCTCCATCCACAGATCCTGGAAGTCTCACCAGCCGCCCCACTACCGCTTCTTCGATCCGCACTGTGGCCGCCGTGACTGTTGCCTCACACCGACTGAGAAACCTGACTATCTCCTCAGGGTCTGGAGTATCAGTGAAGGATGATTCGAGTGGGAGGGTCATGAAGGTGAGCGTCGCCCCCGGGGCTCCACCTCGGCTGTTGATGACGCTTACACCCGCTAAGCCCGGCAAGGGTGTTTCATATGATGAGGCATTCAGCTTCAGTGCTGATGGCGTTACCGGTAGTGCTGCGACGAGGCCGAAGCAGGACCAGGAGATGCAGCAGATGCAGCAGGACCAGCAGTCTTGGCGCGAAGGATGGGATGCGGATCCACCGCTTCCTAGTCTTCTAGAGTTTCCTCTAGGCGGTCTTGGTCTCAAGGAAACTGTGCACGGATCGTCGCTGGACAGTCACCCAGCTCGATCTTCAAAGGGAAAGAAAGGTGCGAAGGGTGATAAGGCGCGTGCTGGCCGAGGTGCATCGAAAGCGAAGAGGGGTGGGGAGAAGAGGGGGTCCAGTGATTCTGCGAGACTGCGGGGCTCTGTGTCGAGGGACTTCGGTGACCATGGCGGCGAATTAACAGATGCGGCATCGCCGACTTCAAGGGCGGTCACTGAGGACGAGAAGGCAGTGAATCTAAAGGCGCAAGCATCGCTTTATTCACCGGACGCCCGATCGAAGGCAGACGAGGGGCTACAGAGGCACTCAGGACGGCTTCCTCATACGCCGCCCCTTTCTTCAGTGCCGCGCCCCATCGGTGAGTGGGGGGTACCACATGCGCGTGAGGATATGGAGGCACTGGAGAAGAATGCGGTTGTGCTGGCGGTTTTGCAAGCCGGGGAAGGCTACGCCGCTGAGACAGCGGCATTGTCTGCGGGTGTGCAGGGTGGACACGACGGGGGTGGTTTGTCTGCGGTAGAGAAGCTGCTCGCAGTCATCCCTGACAGCAAAATAGGCGGCTTGGCGGAGGGGCAGCAATCACCAGGGACGATGGGATTTGGCAGTCACGAGGATGGGGGCAGGGGGATGATGACTGGTCTGATGGCCCCCGGCTCTGGTGCTTCCTTGGTGGCGAATGCCATAGCGGAGGAGATTGCTTCCCAGGCGATGATGGGTGACGACGGCGAAGGGGAGGCTCTGGGCAAGGAAGGCATGACGGGCCCTGGAGGGCTGGCGGGCGAGGACGAAATGGGGACAGGCTACTCGCAACGCTGGCCTGCAGTCTCCATTGGGAAAGATGGCAGTAAGAGTTCTTTCATCGGCAGTGATGAGGCAGCTGCGCATGGCGCATCGCTCTTCCCCGAGACTGATTCTGAGGGCCGCCCCTTATCTTCCGCGCTGTCGCAGCAACAGGATCAATCTGGAGGTGGCAGGAAATCCTTCGTCATGCAAGGTTCTTTAGGCGAATTCACGATAAAGGAGTCGAAGTCCAAGATGCTCGCGCGCTTCAGGCGAGCACGGGAGTCAACTGCTAAGTCTGCTATGACACAGTCCCCTTTTTACACCACCTCGAGCTCGCAACCTCCTCACGGTGGGGAAGCGGCTGAGTACAGCGGTGGCCCCGCTCGCCCTGGGCATTCGGGCGACGCTGCGGCTGATGCACCATCTACATCCTCGCTGAAAATGTCCGCCAATCAGTCGCTACCTTCACGCAGGGAGGCTAGTAAGAAACCGCTGAAGCGAGGAGCTGCCATTACCTCATCAGCAGTCAAGGCTGGTACCACGGGGGAGCCATCCGTCTCCTCGGCACAATTCGAGCAGGATAACGGCAAGGAAGATGCGACGTCGCTCGCTCCGCCACCGGTGATGGTGGTGAAAGGGACTCCGGGTTGCAGAAAGCCGTATATATTGCTTCCTCAGCAAGCCGCTGCAAGCTCCCTTGGTCCTTCGCTTCGCAACAAAGCGGGTGTGCGGCCTGCCAAAGGCACCCTCGAGAAGCGCACCGGGCATCAAGCAGTCGGTCCACGGGGAGGTCTGGGCTCCAATCAGAGCGCCGGAGAAAGCTCTACTACTTCGCTGCCGCTACTCATAAATGCAGAGAATTCCGTGCTTCCTACAGCAGGAGCTGCAGCAGCCATCGCTGTTGACGTCGAGACCGTATCACACGTGAAGAATTTCCTTGAGTCTGTAAAGGACGAGCTTCGGTCTAGTATGATGGTGGGAGGTGGCCTCTCTGGTCAGGCAGGGGCGCGACACTCAACACCAGCGGCGGGGGGTGCGCTCTTGACCGAGCTGAGTGAGTTGCAGGAGGATGCTCGTGAGCTCTTCATGATGGACCCTGAGCGGTTTGACACAGTGATATCCGAGCTGATGAATCAGGCTGCCAGCACATTGCAGCAGGGCTGTGGGCGCGATACATCACTCTCGTCGGGTTATAAGGGGATGGCTGGTACGCCAGCAAACGACGTTTCACAGAGCGGCTCTCTGCCACCGTTGCGTCATGGGCACTCCCCGGGTGCAGGCAGTGCAGATGAGATGCATCTCACTCCTTTTGCTTCCGGCGACGTTTCTTTCGCACAAGGGAAATCCATGGGTGCTTCTCTTGCGACTCACGAAAGTCTGCCGCAGCTTCAAACATTGGCAGAGTATGAGAGGGGGCGCGACAACCGTGGTGAAGGGGGTCTGCAGCACTGGCAGGCGCACCCTGGCGACAGCGCCGGCTTATCGCCGTTGCCGTCGCACGGCGTGGCGTCCTCGATTCCGTGCTACCACTTCGAAGGAAGACGGTCGACCTTCCGCGGTGCAGATGTCACGATCGATGAACAGTTTGCCTTTTCGTCGTCATTGCAGCCCGCGACAGCTGGGCCGCGACGTGACACCCACACTTTTCTGAGGTCCAGTGTCAATCTCGGGGACGGGGAGGATGGCGCGTTGTTCACAGGAGACGCGGTGACCGAGGTGGAGCGAATTCTACACGAGCAACTCAAGGCGCAGGTTTTGCTTCGAGCCATTATCCAGAAGATGAAGCAGATGTGGAAGACTAAGCGGAACGCCGCAGATGCGAAGCGCCGAGAGCGCCTCGCGTACCTCAAACAACGCTTTATGCAGCGCACCATGGCTGCTGCATGGTCTGTAGAGCGCCAGCGCGTCGTTCACCTTCACAAACTGATATACTTGTTGGATCGCCGGGTGGGCCGTGTACACGGGTGGCTGCCGCATTACGCCGACTCAAACATTCTCATGGACGGATATTCTTTCGATTCACTGCCTCGTAACATGGGCACCACAACCATGTCTTCATCTGCGAGGGCTCATGCTCCCCTTGCATCGTGGTACCGCCAGCGGGAGCAGATCTCAATTGACGCTGCACAAGATTCAGTCGGCGGCTACTCAGGACAAGTTTGCCCGCGATATCTCTACTATTTACCGCAGCGCCGAATGTACTGCTACATGCGCCTGGTGAAGCTCGGTCGCATGCTTCCACTCCGTCTCGTCCGTGCTGGCATCCACCAGAGCCATAACCAGCACCTTCTCCTCGGCTACAACAAAATCGTTCTGGGAAACCCAGACGAGGAGGCGGGCGACTCCAACGACGGATCAAAGTTCAATAGATGGCCGCAGCGTCGGTTGCCGCGACGACGTCTTGACTACTTCAACAATCAGGCCGCCATATTCAGCCCCGATCGGCTCGATGACATGAAAACAAGCGGGGAGCGCCTACGTTACCAGCGGCGCCTGCAGCGCACCGCCGCTTTTCAGAAAGTGTCGAAGATGTTCTCACCACGAGAGAAGTGCGATAGTGATTTTCCGTTTCCCGTTTTGTGATGCGCAATGCGCTTTTCTGTCAATCGATCTTTTCTCCTTCCTCTGGCCGTGAGGATGACTGTTTTGTTCTTTTGTGTTCCGTGCATTTCCTTACGCGTATATATATATATGTATATGTATATATATATACTTTGTTAACGGAGCTAGCGAGTTCGTCGGCAGAGACGAATGGGTTCTTTCACGACCATGAGGGGGGGGGAGATCGTCTTGGGAGAAATATGATTCACCAATTCATCTTCCCCCCTTTTTTTTTCTTGCCGTCACATTTTTTTTTTTTCTCTCACTCCCGTTTACCTGCTTCTGGTTCAGTGGTTGATTGTATGTATGCCTTGTTTTTATCGATTTCCCTGCCCCTATTCAATACAGCAAAACACGTCATGATCTCAAGATTGTTTTACTTCCCCTTCCCCACCCCACCCCACCCCACCCCACCCTGCATACACCCACCTATATATATATGTATATATATATGTATGTATGTATATGTATATATATATATATATGTATGTATGTATATACTTATATGTGTGGGTGTATGAAGAGAAATGTTATTAGAAGCGGTGCTGTGGTGCACCTCATGTACAGAGCATCGGCAAACGATCACAATGTTGAGCAGCATCAGCAACTACAGCAACAACGGACAATCGGTTAAATGCGGCCGACGCAGAAATAATCTTGATCTGGAGAGTTTGGTCCCAGAGCAAGGGTTTGCAGCAGTTACGCATCTCAGGAGACACCTCGTCACGCCTCCTCACCCCCTTCCCTCACGTACAATGTATGTTGAACATAGAAAGTATACCTATCGGGCAGTCACTCGTCTAGCTGTTTTTACCCACGATGACCGTATCATCTGCTCACCTCCCTTCCCTTAACTTACTTTTCTCGATGCGCCATGTCTCCTCTAGCCCCCCATCTCCTTCCTTCTCCTCCCCCCCTTTTTCTTTTTCTTGCACTACTCTTTTTGATTCTTCACAATCGGTTCGAGGAAAGGTTTTGAGTGCACGCTGTGCTGCAGTATTCCATTGACTCGTGTATTCTCCGCCCAGCGCTATAGATCCCCCCCCCTCCCCCCCCCCCCCCGCCCAAAGAGGTGTTGTCCAGCACCACTTTCCCTCTCCTTCCCCCCCTCTTTCTATTTACCTGCGTCTCTCACCTCTTTTTTGAAAAAAAAGAAAGTTCTAAGGAACACATGACGACACTGACACCGGGGCCGGTGGGATCCGGGGAACAGCTTCCTCCAACTACGATGCACATCCCACGCGTGCAGCAGCGTCCTTGTTCAGTAGGCCTGCCCCCAAGCGTTATGCTCGTCAGGTCAGCGGTAGGGAAGCCAACGGTATCGATCTCTCGCCAGCATTCCGCAACACCAGAGAGTTCGCCGCACCACTCGCGCTCCGCATCTTATGTAGCCTCAAGTCCCACTCTTTCTCTACCGCTTCCAGCGGTACCGGCGGGCAGCTGGTATGCCAATGCGTTGGCCGATCCGCTAGTTGCTCCAATGTCCACCTTCCATAGAGGTCACCGTGGCAAGGTAGTTTTCTCGCCGCGCGCTGTGCCGGTAGAGGCAGATGAACTGGCGAAGTTGCCCGGGCAGGGTCCGATGACGTTGACTGTATGCGAGGTCGGCAAGGATCTGCTTTACGGGATGGCCTACCTCTACGCCCCACCTCTTGCAATCGAGCATCGGTGGCGTGGCCGCGTTGCGCACCTCCATCGAGTACAGCAGATGCAGGCACCAATACCAGAGGCGGTGCGTCGACGACTTGAAGGACGAGCTTCTCTATTAGGGAAGCAGCAGGGTAGTGTGCCTAGAGAACTGTCATCATCACCGTCCTCGGCTGCAAAAGTATCGCGGTCACCGTCTCCATGTCCAGTTGCCCCAGGAATCACGTCAGCAGAGTACGGCAACATCATGCGCTTCGCTCGAGGGGAAGCTTCTGTCTACGATCACCCCGCCGACAATTTGCGGATTGGTTTTAAGGTTTATGTGAATGACGAACTCGTTGAGGACCACTATCCGGACGTTCACGCCCTGCCACAGTGTACGGCGACAATCACTGCAAAGGAGGCTGCCCACTTGTGGAGCTGCGTGCCGCTTGTGCTGATAGGGTACCTCAACCAAACGCTTTTAAACCCTATATCTATGTTTCACACTCTTTCCCTGAGCTTCGTGGAGCATCTCCTACGGGTTAAGCTGCCAGGCCGCGATCCTGCTGTCTGTGTAGGGGAGCGCGTCAAGGAATCGCCGACGCTCACTTCATCCTGCTCGACAACCAACTCGAGCCCTGCGAAGGCCTGGTATCTGGAGTTGCCTTTGCGGGTGGAGGTGGTCTATGGCTGCCGCACCGAGGCGTATTACTGCACAGATTTCATATCACGCGGTCAGTGTGTTCTGAGCATGACGGAATCCTCAAAACCATCGTTGAAGAGTTACGAGGAGAAATTACGTGCGCTGGTGAAGTTAAACCGTGCGGCACCACAGCTGATCCATCGTTCCACGAATCCTCGCTCACTGCCGCGTGCGTGTACTGGTTGCGGGCATTTGCTGCAATACCACTGTACCGTCTGCGGCGCTGAAGTTTGTGGCGAATTGATATGTACGCACAACGCCACCGTTGGGTACCCGCGCCCGTGTCGGGAACATGTGTTGGAGAGCCGCAAAAGCTGAAACAATTCCTTCATCGAAGCCATCAAGAGGATGTATCGTTACGCGTCTGTGGATCAGCTCGATGGGACAGCCGAAACGCTTGCGCGCAGATGTCGACACGTTGCAGTAGCGTGTATTGGGCAGGGGGGGGCAAAGGATAAAGTGTACATCATATCCGTATATTTACATCGGTGATGCTGCTGGATGGGGGAACGAAGAGGAAAGGATGATGATGGGGATCATGGTGGTGATGGCTGTGCGCGTGTGTATGTATGTGTGTGTGTGTGTGTGTGTGTGTGTATGTGTTTTCGTGGTACAAAGAACGTTTCGGGGAACACTTGTTTTTTTGATATTTTTTTTTGCTACGCAGACATCTACATATCCCCCCCCCCCACACACAGCCATCATTTCTCTCCCCGTTTTGTAATGCCGAGGCGGCGAAGGTACGCACTAGTTAAAAGTGTTGTTGTCTCTGAAACATATTTGTCACCTGAAAAGAAAAATAGATATTTCTCTCTCTATATATATTTATTTATTTATTAGTTTTATATGCAAGCATATATAAAAAGGAGTGTTTCGTGTCAGTCATCTTTTATTGAAGCCAAGTGAACGAGGTAGCCTTGTTGACAAGAGCGGAAAAGCCGAAGTGCTTCTTGTGGGGAGGGGGCTGCGCCCACACTGCTGACTTCATCTCCGCCTTGTTTTATTTGTACTGCGTGTGACTACATGCTTTATTATTTTGTTAGTCTTTCCCTGCTTGGAGGAGACTATAGTTGAATAGAGGCCAGTGGCCATTTTATGCGCGTGTGTTTCTGTAAATGAGTGTGAATGAAAGGGATGCCGAGTTCGGGTAGAAGGGGTATGACGTGTAGGGCTTCCCGACTTCTTCGACTGAGCGGAGAAGCTCCGTCGACTTCACTGCGCCATTTTTAAAAAAATTCTACTTTTTTTTTCCTCGTGTTTTCCCACCCTTGATTCATCACTGACTTGACAAGGGGACAAAGGAATATACAGCACAGTCATCTGCCTCCTCTCGCTTTCCTGTCTACTTCGACGTCCACGTTCTTCTCTGCCCTTCCCTTTATTGGTATCGCTTGGGGTTCTTCAGACGTATATATATATATATATATATATATATATATATATATAT
>CM007348.1:506765-520662 GCA_000333855.2 Endotrypanum monterogeii | reverse complement strand
GTACTATATATACTATATATATATATATATATATATATATATCTAGATGTGTCTCAATCCACTTTGTCACATGCATAGTACGCGCCAGAGTTGCTAGGCATTCTTTGATACTGCTCCCCCTTCCCCCATCTCCCTCTTCCTCTCTAGCTCTCCTGTTGCCACGTCTGCTGCTCGTTTTTTTTTCTTTCCGTTGTATTCTTCAGCTTACCTGCGGATTCACTTTACGTTGTCGCTGTTCACCCAAAAAGAAAAAAAACAAGTAAAAGACGGAAGGTCACCCACTGCATGATATACGCACACAAAGAAAAAGGCCACAAAAGGGCGCACACTCACGTCAGAAAAACACGATAAGGAAGACCGTCGCTTGTGTTAGTATCAGGGTTTGTCTGTGTGCACGAGATCACACAGGTCAACGTGGCCCACGATAAGATCCCCCTCCTCTTTCTTATAATTTTTTTTTTCTCGTGTGGGCGAACGTATTTCATTGTTTGTAAATAAATATATACACACATCATCTGCTCGTTGTCATTCATTGTTGTTGCGTTTCTGGGGATTTTCTTTCTGCAGCGGAACCTGCCCTCGTCGCTTCATTTATTTTGTATTTCCTCTGAGCCTCCCCCCTCCTGCTGTGTGTGTGTGTGTGTGTGTGTGTTCAAATAAGCTTATCGCGTTCTTAGGGATGTGAAGGTTCTTCATGTATTTGATTCCCCCCTTCTTTTTTTCTCCGTCGCCCTCTTCCCTCGACTGCCTTTGTGTCGTCGCTGTGTATTTGCATTTTTGGTTTCCCCTCTGTGATCCTCGTTACTTTTTTTTTCTTGTGTCCGAACTGAGGCCCGTGCATGCGTGTGCGTGTGAGTGTCTACTGCCTATAGAGCCGTCTGTGCGGTATTTCTTTCGTTGCGAATGTCATTCAGTCCACTGGAGATGATATACAGCTACTTCCGCCGGCGCAGCCAGACAACGCATAGCGCGCCAGCGTCGACAACTACTCATGCAAACTTAGAGAAGGGGAATGCACTCGTACCAGCGGTCCCAAGTGGTGCGCAGGGCGGCAGCAGCGGTCCAACAGTGTCTGCCTCTGGTGCTGCAACGGGAATGATTGCCTCCCCACTCTCAAATGACAGCACTGAGTTGCCCATCACACGCAGTGGTGACCCCCGCGCCTTCGAGGGCGAAGAGCGCCTTTTTAAGCACCCGCACTCACCACGGCAGTACCCTCTGGACCCAGAAAGGGATGCTGAGGTGCTCGTCTTATTGACTCAGCAGTACTCGATTACCTCTGTAGTCATTAGCCATTACCGTGTCAAGGAGAGTTACGTGGAATACGTGATCGAGTGTGTGCGTGGCCACGACGCGTGGCGCGTGTATCGGCGTTATCAACAGTTTAAGGTGCTTGACCACGATCTGAAGCAGATTTGCTGCGGCAGGCAGGGGTCGAACCATGGGGCGTACGGTGTCGTGCCAGTTCTACCGGGCAGTCATTGGATGGATGTGACAAATCAAAGTCCCGAGCTCGTCGAGCAGCGGCGCCGTTACTTGGAGATCTATCTACAACAGCTTCTCGTGCCGAACAATTTTTTTTATGTGGCCCGCACTCCGCTGTACAATTTTCTGCATGATGGCGAGGTGCCCACACACGTAAAGCACACAGGGATTCAGCCCTTGCTAGGCTTGCTAAGCACTCGCACCGACTTTGTGGTTGACGAAGACGGCGACGATGAGGCGATCCGTCGCGAGCAACAGAGGTTGCAGTCTGGGCAACAGCAACAGCAACAGCAGCGCTTCTCTAACGAGGCGAAGAAGTTGAATGCTTCCATGCCAGGCAGCGAGACTACAGTCGCACTTCCGTTGTCCTCTTCGCAAGATACATTCCTTTCTTGCCCAGTTCCTAGCGTGAGCAGTACGGGCGTTTCCACGGACTGCGATGGTCTGGCAGCTCACAGTGAGGACAGAGGGCTGGTAAGATCTCAAGAGGCCACGTCCGCTGTCGCTGTGAAAACTTCATTTATGTCTGGTAGCACAGCGACTCACACCTCGACTGGGGTGCGCGCGTGTTCGAGGACAGCCAATGCAAAATCCAGTGACAAGGTGAAAAGGGATGGGAATGCCAGCTGTGCGAAAGGGAGATCCAACTACATTTGTGACCCCGACGAGGGGAAGCTGGTTAAGAATCATGGGCGCTATCTTTTGGGAAAGGCCGCGTACACCGCAGTGAATTCCCTGCAGGTGTGCTCCTCAGATGAGCGACTGCCACCAGCCTCCGCGAATTGCGCACAGTGCAACGCCGAGTTTTCTTCCGTCTTGTACCCACATCGCTGTTTTTTTTGCAGGGTACAGTTTTGTTGTAATTGCCTGCAGATGCTCTCTATTCTTGGACTTGCGTCGGCGCCAGAAGCTGTATCGGCAGCGACCGCAGCGGCAGCGATCGGCGAGGCCTCAGTGCGTAGCTCATCACAGGCGAAGGCAGCGTCATCTGCAAATGAGAGGCTTGGCGGGTGCACTGTTTCTGCCTGCCGCCAGTGTGCGGAGAACTACAGTCGACGTCTCGACCGCTGTAACACCGGACCTGGTGGCGGTGCCTACCGGGGGATGCAGTCCACACTCAGCACGCCAACGCAGTCGGGTCCGCTAATGCAAGGAAACACTCTTTCGCAGCCTTTTCGCATCGCATGCGTGCCACCTACCGCGAATCCCCGCAATTGTGTGGGCGAGGAGAGCGGCCCCATGATGCTTCGGCGGTCCATGGCCAATGCTGCGGCCTCCGCCCCGCCGCATCCATCATCTCACGGAGTGCCACGGGGCTCTTTGTCGCCGGTTGACTTCACTGATTTTCAGCTGCTCACCGTCATTGGATGCGGTACTTTCGGTAAGGTGCTCAAAGTCAAAATGCGCAGGACGCAGGCCGTGTACGCGATGAAGGTGGTGAACAAGTCAACTGTTTATAGACGCTGCATGACGTCCTACATGAAAGAGGAGAAGAGCATCTTGACAAGCATCCGTCCTAACCCGTACATTGTGCGATGCCACTACGCGTTTCAGACGGAGTACTACCTCGTATTCGTGATCGACTACCTACCTGGTGGTGAGCTGTACGACTACATATATCCAAAATTGCGTCTCTCGCCTGAGGCTACGTGCATCTACGCCGCAGAGCTCGTTTTGGCTCTCGAGTGCTTACACAGCCAGGATGTGGTGCATCGAGACTTGAAGCCGGAGAACGTTGTGCTAGCCGTAGATGGTCACATCTGTTTGACGGATTTCGGCCTGGCTCGCCAATCCTTCTCACGGAGTCGTCGGCGTAGCTTTGTTGGCAGTCCCGAGTACGTGGCCCCAGAGATCATTCAGGGTCAGGTACAGACCGCTGCAGTGGATTGGTGGAGCTTCGGTGTTATGTTGTATGAGATGCTCTCGGGAAGAACTCCGTTTTATGCGCGCAACAACAGTTCTGTTTATGACAATGTTCTCCACAAGGAACTGGAGCTGCCAGTGCTTAGTGCTGGTGACGGTGCTGATGCCGCCGAGGCTGTAACGCCGCAGCATGTCGGTGCCAAAGGGGCGTCTACCTTCAAAGGGTTTTCCCCTGAGGCGGTGTCGTTGCTGACTGGTTTGCTTGCTCGCGATCCGTCGAAGCGACTGCAGGACGTCCATGCGATCAAGCGGCATCCTTTTTTCCGCAACCTCGATTGGGAGGGGTTGCAGCACCGTCGCGTGCCAGCTCCCTGTATACCAGGTGACATGCGGGACAATGATGTACGGCACTTCAAGCGTGATTTCGTCTCAGAGTGGGCTTCGGTACCACCGCTCACTAACATCACGCGGGTGTCCATCGAGGCACTCATCAAGTGTTTTGACAACTTCCCGGTAAGCCGCAACACACTATCTTCCGGGGTAGCGGGGCAAGATATCGCCCGCGTCCAATCGGGTTGTCCCTCTTCCAATTCCCCGTCATTCCCTTCTCACTCGCCAGGCTCCTGTCTCGGAGACACGCGCGCCTCGACGACTTCGCTGCGGCTTCCACCATCCGTGCTCACCGCTACCACTGAGACGCTGCGTGAACCTATTCGTTTTTTCCATTCGATGAGCGAGGCGCATCGACTTTTCCATGGCGTATGGCGTGTTGTTTCGATCGAGGTGCAGGCTTTGGACGACGGCCGTGTCATCTACCCCTGGGGTGGTGAGGTCTCGGGACTTCTTATATACAGCGCCGGTGGCCGCTTCAGTCTCCAGCTGACGCCGAAAATGCGGCGCCCGATGGGGCCCGTGCAGCGCGTGACACAGCTGCCCAAAGAGGAGCTGTGTTATGCGTACTGCTCCTACGTGGCCAGTTTCGGGTGCTTTCAAATGTTTCCGTCCTCAATGGACGATGGGTGCGGTGTCGTTCGGCACTACGCAGAGGGCAACCTCTGCCCAAATTTGATGTACACCCACACTATTTTTCAGTACCGCGTGTATTCCGAGCTACTGCACCCATCCGCAACAAAGGAGGGTTCTGCAAGTGAAGGCAACACCAGGCCAACGGATAGTGTTGCGTCCACCAAAGTCGCCGGGACGCCAGCTCGACCGCGGGCGAGAGAAGATGCTCAGGGTGGCAGCGACGTCAGCACCGTCGGTGGCCAGGGCCACGTCAGTCATGTGGACTTGAACGGTATCGAGGAGAGCAACAACAGCAAGACTACCGTTTCCACAGACACCGCCCCACAACCTGAGGCAGATGCTTCGAATGCCACCACAGAGTCACCCCTACTGCGGGGAGCTTCGGAGCGCCGCGTCATGCTACACCTCTCGACTCGACCACAGCGCGCCCTGGAGCAGGACTTTCTTGCCTTTACTTCACTCGTCTTTGAGAAAGTGCTTTAGCTTTTTTCCCTCTCTACCTTTTTTTTTTTTTGAGACTACGTGGAGCATGTCAATTCATCTATGATCATTGTCTTTCACGAAACCATTCGGCACATCATTTATCTTGCATTAGATGTATACATATATATATCTGTCCGCTTTAAAGAGATTGTTGCATTTGTTTTTTTTTTCATTCTCACCTTTCTCGTGCTTCCCCCTTTCCCGCGCTTTTCTAGTTGTAGCAACGTTTCACGTCACTCTATTGTGTGTCTTCTCGAGGGCATTCACTTTTGTTCCCATTTTCACCCCCTTATTTCGTGCTCAAGTGTTGTTGGCATGTGTGTCGCATCCTATGCTCCCCTCTTTTTTTTTTGGGGGGGGGGGTCCGCCCGTTTACGAGCAGGCCCCCCCTCCCCCCCTTCCCGCTACCCACTATCGACCTTCCACCGCCCACCACTGCACCTTTTTTATTCGCCTCTTATTTGCCGCTACAGTTTCGAGTATGGATTGCTCATACACCGCTGTGACCCGTTGGGCGGCTGTGTGTCTGTGTGCATGTGTACGAGCATCGCAAAATAAAAAAAAAAGAGAAAAATAAAAAGAAAAAGAAAGATCATTTTCTCTGCAAACACGCACGAATTTGTTTTGAATAATAAAAAAAAAGGTAACAGACCACCTGTAGTCTGCTCCGCACACCTTTCCGTATCTTGCTGTACTTGTCCCTTCGTACGCTCAGTAGATGCTTGTAGTAGTCATCAGGATGCATGTATGCTGTTCTCACCTTCTTTCTTCCTCGGTTTCGAAGGGGTGAGGCATATATCCCCCTTCTCCCTCTTCGCTTCCCTTGTCAATCACACCGAGGTGACCAGTCTTGAAGCTCTTGAGCAAGCAGATGTCGTTGTTGATGCTTCTGCCCGTTGGCCACGAGAGATGTTTTGATGATCTCTAATCCGAGTGTACCTCATCTCCCCATACAACTTGCTCTTCCTCTGTCAAAGATGCGTATTGCCAGTACTCATGAAACATTTTCACGACTCTCGTAGGCCTCAACAGGCCCCCACGTCCCTGCCATCATTACCGGTGGTGCACTCCACATAGCTACTGCGACTAGTGAGGAGACGGAAAAAAGCAAACTAACGAACAGGTGAGCATCTGTGGGGGTGGATGGGCGAGGCATAATGCAGGGGAGAATGTGATACAAAGAAAAAATACACAAAGGCACACACACACACACACACACACACACACACACATATACACAGAGGCAGACACCTACAGAGAACTCGTGTATGAGGTTTTTTTTTGTGCGACGGATCACTCTACACGTGCGATTTCTCTGTACTGGTCAATTAGTGTCGTCGTCTTGTTGAAAAAAACAGAAGCGCCGCACGCAACCGTTTGACAGATGGAGACAAATGAACCGCACCCACGGACAGAAGCATGCACGCCTGGCATATACTTCCCGCGACCACACTATATAAAAATAGACACACCTACATATAATATATATATATATATATATATATATATGTAGGTGTGTGCTTATTGGTGAGAGGGCTGCTTTTATGCTTGCAGGTTGTCACACGTGTGGGGGTGCTCGCGCACCTGTGTTACCCTAGACAGCGAAGCTTACTAGAATTTTATTTCATTTTTCGGAATGCGCAGAATTTCCCCCATCTTTTTCTCTCCCCCTTCGCGCCATGTTGTGAGGGGCCACTGAATACTTAGCTCTACTGCGGGAATATCTCAGTGCCCTCATTTCGGTATCCGTTTTGTCTGTGGAAGACGAGAAGCGCTCCAGTCGAGGCAAGCGTTGATGCCTCGACTGCAATTCCACTACAGCAAAAAAAAAAAAATGGGGAGGGGGGCTGGTAGCGGTGCCTTTTTTTTTCCGACGGTGTGCTCCTCTTTGAATGTGAAGGGGCCTATTTCACTGCTAGGGCGGAGCTACGCGGTGTTTGAACTGCTTTTGTGAGTCTCCACGATCGCCGGTGAGGACCAGAGATTCACCGCCGCCAAGGAATATGGACTATACTGCCTCTGAAACGTTGGCGCTGGGGAGGAATGAGAAGGTGGAAGTGGTGATGGACAGTGGGTGTGGCCTGGACATCGACCTCAACAGCTCCGGGCGATGTCTCACAATAATTTCTTTTTGTCTCGCTGATGCATCGTTGAGATGTGATGCACTAGCGGGTTGGCGGGATCAGAGGAGGGGGTCGCCGGAAGCAAGCGAGCCCGTCACCTTCTTCACTCATCCTCCCCCCCCCCCCAAAAAAAAAAAACGATTTCGTAGTCATACTGAAAGCACTGGATGTGTGTTCGATGTATGGCGACTCGAACAAGTGATGTGGACAAGTGCCGCTAGCGAATGAAGAGAGCGTAAGCCAGAGAACAGAAAAAAAAATGAGGGCATGTATGGTTGAGGGAAAGGGTGAATATGTGGAGAGAGGGGGGAGGTGACGCTGTTGGAGCGTGGGATGCATGTATACTTGCTTCTTTCACAATTAATATAATACGATTCAGGTTATTGAGGCCTGTATATGTGATTCTTCAGCTCTTCACAAGTTTGATGTAGACATGTCACCTCCCACTCCCGCCCGCCCCAACACTGATTGAATACAAGTTTGATAGAGTGCTGCATGTACGTGCCAGAGGAGGGACGTCGCGGTGTACCGCCGGGTCTATCAAGTGCATTGCTTGCTTCATGTGTCTGTGCGCACATGCACACGCACACGCAGCAAAAAAAAAAAAACTCCTGCACTTTACAGAAAAATTGAGACTTTGTTCAAATCGTACTCGTTGCTATCCTCACTCTTACTGCGTCCACCACTCTTTTTTTATTGTGGTAGTGACGATGCCCCGGCATTCTGTCCGTGCCTCGGCGTGTCTGCGATGTGGTCCGAATACGCTGCGCCTCGCGCTCGGCGTGGTACCGCCGTCCACAGCTAAGGCTCTGCGACTTGCCAACTTCTCGCTTCTCACATCGCCGCCGTCGGGAGCTCGATCGGGTGTGCAATACGCTTTGCGGCAATGTTCCACAAAAATGCCACCTTCCTTGTTTCCATCCAGCTCGTCGTCGGCCGTGCCGTCAGCGACAACGTCTCAACAGCAGCAACAGTGGTCTACTTCTCGCGCTCCTGACGACGATACTGATACGCCCACCTACGCGCCGTGGGAGGTACGGGCGTTGGTGCTGCCGCTTTTGCCCCAAGAAGCTGCAAACACGAAGGACGGGACTGTGAGTTCCGCAGGCAAGAGGGAGCACCGGAGATGGCCATCCCAGGTGCAGCAGCAACTTCCCCGTGCCCTGAGGCATTTTCTCGAAAAAGAAAGCCGCTCGAGAGGTCGAACAGATTGCGGTCCACCTTCTGGAGGGTTAAAACAGCATGGAGAGCAATGCGCCCTTACGCAATACATGCTTCACCATTTTCCCGAGGAGGTGGCACTGCTGTCCAGCGGACACCTCGCTGTGCGCGTGATGCGTGATCCTGTATCATCTGCCCAGACTTGCATTTCGACGTTGGGATCCTCGCCGGTGCACACCGATGCACCTGTCGCGTGTGAAACTGCCGCCATGTCGAGTGCTGAGAATGCCGCCTCACTCATGAACGGGCCTGAGGCCGTGACGTCGTCTTCAGCGGTCCCAAAACAGCAAAGCGTCTCCCCGAACACAGCGCTACCGCCGCCGCCGCTTTCTTCACATGCAAGAACCTCCAAGTCTCAAGGTTCACTGAGTAGCTCCGCGATAGCTCCAGACACCATCACCCCACCACCACCTCCGGTACCACAGGGAAATAGTTGGCGGTACAGCAACGGTGGCCCATCGGCAATGAAGCCGGGTAGTGGTCTAGTGCCGCCGCGAATCACCTTCGGCGGAGTGAGCGGCTCTGAGAGACCTGCGGCGCTCACCTCTGCTGGCTGCTCTTCACACGCAGGGGAGTCACCGTCTGGTGCTCCATCGCCTCTGCGGTCGACACTGCAGGTGATGGATGCTCTGGTGCCATACATACCCACATTTTTTGTCTCCATGGATGCCGTCGAGCCGACATTACCGAGTGAGATTCAGAAACTGTACGCCGAGACATCGTTTCGTTTTTATCTGAAACGCTTCCGGCACTACATTGACACGCGTGCCTCACACGGGTCGGTGGAGGTTCGGCTGAGAGCTGATTTCGACCACCCACAACGCGGGCATGCCGACGCACGCTTTGCAGTGGGCGGCTTTGGCTCTGCGGGCGGGACGCAGCCGCTACGCCGACCACCGCGGAACTCTGAGGCAAACCTGGTGGGTTTGGTGGCTCCGCAGGTTCCCAAGGAGTACACATCGCTAGCGGACGTCCTGCAGGATATCGCCCCCATCATCTCACGTCACCCTGCCTTCGATCCTCGACTTGGTGTGACGGGACTCCTTGGCAAATATCCAGAGTATTTTCAGATAACGCAAGGCAAGCTGCGTGCTCGCCCCTACCGAGTAGCACCAAACTCCCTCGACGACTACGACGCGGCTACGTCCCCTCTGCCAGGCATCTTTGCGAAGGTGTTGGCGGTCGTGTCCGAGGCAGCGGTGGGTAAGAACTATAGCATTGAGGAGGAGAAGAAGGCGGCGACTGTATCCACCGGTCGTCTTTACAGCCTCCTCACGCAGGAGGAGAAGACATTGATAAAGCATCAGTGTCGCTCCTTCCCAACATTCTTGCGACTGCATGGGAAGGAGATTGTCGTATCGATCGACAAAATGAAAGTGTACAGGTTCCTGCCCGAGTATGAGGCATGTGTGGAGACACTGATGGATGAGCGACTCCGCAGCTACTCGCTAAGGCCGGATGATCCGGTACTCAAGATTCCGGCGGAGATGGCGGCGGAGTCGAACGCGGATTGGGCTGTGCGGGAGTTGTACGATGCCCTTCCTCTCATGCAATGTGCGGAACTGGATGAGGTGCTGAGCTTGGTTCCGCCTGCCGTCCGGGAAGCCCTGCCACAAGATTTGGCAGCTGTGCAGGCAGTGCTCAACCAGTATCCAGACTACTTCGCTACCTGGCCCTATCCGGATGACCCCTCTGTTATAGTCGTTCAGCGTGCGAAGGTCGATCAGCCAAACTTCGAGATAACGGATATTGTGCGGATGATCCTGCCGCTGATCCCTCAGGGCGGGACGTCGTTGACTTCCTTGCGGACTCGCGTGCCGCTGGCGCTGCAGCGTTATTTCTTTCGTCACGGTACTGCAACCACGCTTCGCTCTCTGAATGAAGTCGTTGCCATCTCCGGCGATCGTATTGTGCGATTGGTGTAGCATTTTGTTTCGCTCCAGAGGAGGAAAAAAAAAGAAAAAAAACAACGCACCGAAAAACAACAAAAAGGAATGCCGTGGTCTTTGTGTGTGTGTGTGTGTGTGTGTGTTTGTGTGTGTGCAACGGAAATCAAGTTATTTGCGTTTATGGGCATTGTAGTCTTTATTCATTGTAGAGGCGCGTAAAGGCGTATCGTTGGGGGGACATCTATGCACGTGCACACACGCATGCACTGCTGGCCGTAGGGTTGGTGATGTTGCGATTCAGGTCAAATAATGTAACGTAAACTTGTATATACACGCATATATACACACATATCTGAAGATATATATATGTGTGTGTGTGTGTGTGTGTGCTGTTGTTTTCTTGACATAGACGCTGGGTCGATGTTGTCGCACAACAACACGTGTCCTGAACTGCGTGTGTGCGGTTTAAAAAATCCCTCGCTGTTTCCAGCGTTTTTATTTTAATCTGTAAACTTCGATATAGTCTATCACTTCTGTCACTCGCCGGAAGATTTTTTCATTCGCTCTCCCTTTCTTCTTCCACCTTCTCGGTTGCTTGCCTTGCAGCGTGAACGACATCTGTGCAGGTACGCACACACACACACACACACACACACACACAGTTGTAAATCGTAATGATTCGAAAAAAGGTGCTAAGCCTTGGCAGAAGCTCCGCCACACTGCTTGTCCAGGACACTGAGGCGAGCGGCGCGTTGCGTGTGCTGCGTCGGGTGAATTTGTCAGGCTGGTCAGACGGGGAGGTGAGTGCGGCGGTGGAGATGTACGAGGGGCTGCAACGGCGCCGTCTGCGTGGTTTTGTGCCGATCCATACCGTCCTCATTCAGGGATCGTTTCTCAGTGTGGTTGCTTCGTACGCCTTGGAGGGTGACGTGACCACACTGATCGAGGAGGAGTCAGAGAATTTCTTTGAAGAAGCGAGTGTGTTGCGGTGGCTCTGTGCGTGCGCTCTGGCGATTCGGCAAATGCACTCACACGGAATGTTTTTTCCTGGCCTCACGACCGATCGACTTCTACTTGATCATCAGACTGGTGGCACAGCCAATATTCTCCTCGGGGTGCCGCTTCCTCTCCCAATCTACTTTTCTCAGTTGCGCGAGCGCAAGGAGAATGGAGTGCGTGTTCAGCTCGACTATCCACCTGAGGTTCTCGCCGCAGCTGCAGCGAGTCCTATTCACAACACCGGTGGCGCGAGCAATGGCACCACCGATGGTGTCGGCTACCACCCCAAGTTGAGCGACGTCTGGTGTCTTGGTCGACTGGGTGTGGTCCTACTCACAGCGAAAGGCACTGCTTTGGCGCGGCGCTCTGGCGGGATGCGCCAGCTGCTCTCTCGCATGATGACGGACGAGCTGGCTATGCGACCTTCAATGGAAAGCGTAGTCGAGTCACTACTTGCCTTGGCAGGTAACGTTAGTTTGGGCCAGCCGCCTTGGCCTTCAAAGCCGGTCGCTGATTCTACCGGGGCTGGGGGCTATGGTGCATCTATGAGATCGCCTCCCGCTGCCTCGGGACGAGGGTCGCAGGTCGCCGCACTGGGGGGTGTTGGGGGGAGTTCCATTACATCTTCTAAGCTCACCGCTGTGGGGGGTCATAGCGCAGTCGATGATGGTCTTAAGGGTCAACCCGCGTCTGCCTCTGGTGTGTCACCAAGTCGTCCAGTCGCCTCCCCAAGACGTGGTGCGGTTTCCGCTCGTGCACATGATAGTCGGCATTCCTCAGCGGTTGCACCAGTCGCCAAAGGGCAAGTGTCATCGCCGCCACGGGGTAAAGAATCCGCCTCACACCTCGACCCCACGGTGCGTCCGGTGCACGCGCCAGGTGACAGCTGGTATCGCCGTACCGGTGAGAAAATAGAGATGTTGCAGCACATGAATGCGAGCCCTTCGAGGCAGAACGCTTTGAGCGGAATTGCTGAGGCCCAACAACGGACCTTGCGCAGTGATAACGGCTATCAACGTCTTCGCGGGGCAACAAGCGTCCCACCTACGAAAGCGCCCAGTCCGCGGCGCAAGGGCCGCGGCGCACCCCAAGACAACAACACACGTGTTCTCGACGAAATGTTTGCGGAGCAGAGGGAAATACGGCGGAGGGCGGAGGCATGGTCACCACCGCCGCAGTCCCTCGGGGAGGATGGCAAGCAGCTCCAACGAGAGGCGCTCCGACACTTGAGGTTGGAGACCGCGGCGCGTCAGCAGGAGATGCGAAAACATTTTACAGAGTGGCAGCGGCAGAACAACCAGCGACTCGCAGATTCCAGTAACGCAGAGGTAATCGATCAGGACGGCATCGTGATCGTTGCGCCGCGGCCCGGTCCGCCACCAGGCTCCCCCAGGATTCCCACGGCCGGATCACACGCTGAAAGCACCGATATGGCCGCCGAGGCGCAGCGCACCAAAAGGGAGCCCCAGTCGACAGAGCACGTCAAATCTACATCGACCCGCCACGAAACACCGACATCTGTTTCCTCACCACTGCCAAATTCAGCTTCGCGGTTGGCGACACCCTTCGCCAAGGCGCCGGCTCGCGGTGGAACCTCATCAACACCCGCAGCGGGCGAGGTCTCTGTCCGGTACAGCAGCAACACACCGAAAACTTTATACTCAGTCGCGCGGACACAGGCGGGTAATGACGCGCCGGGCTCAGGGCCCTCGGTGTTGCCGTTGCGAACTGCTGCCTCTCCATATTCACTACCAACGCCGGAGCTGAGCACTGTCAAGCCTCACCCTTTGCGCAGCAGCGATCTTTCTAGGCCGCCCACGAGTGCGTCACACGACGACAAGGTTGCCGAGGAGCAATCCGCACGTGTTGCTGGAGACAGTGATGGTACAGTGCTGAAGTGTTCAACCGATGTTAGCACACTTTCAGCCGTTGAGTGGTCTATCGACGGCATCCGCAGTGCTTTACGTAAGCTTCTCCGGAGCCGAGACCTCTACGGGGAAACTATGCAAGAGGTGGCCCTGTTTATTAGCCAATCAGAAGAAGACCGTCTTGCCGTGCACTCGAATGAGGTTTTTATGCGGCGACTTCACAAGCTACTAAGTAGCGAAGCGCTTTTCTTGGGTGCGGCCCCGCTTTGTGCGCAGCTGGTTGCACTTGAGGGACTACTCCACACCCTACGCGGCACACTGGGCAGCCGTCCTTCACGTTAGTGCCCAGGATAACGAGTCGTTGAGGGGAAGTGGTGTGTGTGTGTGTGTGTGTGTGTGTGTGAGGGAGGGGATCACTCCCTTACGCTAACATACATATCTACATATATATGTATATATATTGTAGGTAGCTTACCTCGAATTTTCTGTAGGCTCCCTCTAGCCTCACAGATGAGCACACCGAAAGCTCACATGAAAACAACCGGACTTTCATTGGGAGAAAATAAAAAGCGTCGTGCAGTCGCGTTGAAGCACTACCGAGTTCATGAAGAGGAACAAACTCGTTCCTGCATTTCGTAGACTTGATGCCGATGGCGCTGGCGCGAGAAGCGGGGGGGGGGGGAGGCGAGGCGAGGCTGTAGCTATGGTGCTGGTGGCTGGGAAAAGTAAATCTCGTGTGATTGCTCGCATCCGAGCTGCTTTATATCCCCTTGCTTGCGCTGGAATCACCGTATACATATATATATATATATATATATATATATATATATATATATATATATATAGTACGTACGTACGACCGTGTGGTGTGTGTGTTGTCGTCGCGTCCGTCGTCGTCGTTCGTTCCTTCCGTTCCCGTACCGTACCGTCCGTAACGAAC
>CM007348.1:490764-506745 GCA_000333855.2 Endotrypanum monterogeii | reverse complement strand
ACGTACGCGTCGTCGTTACTTACTCCTTACCGTCGTCGTCGCGTCGTACGTACGTACGTACTACTATATATATATATATATATATATATATATATATATATATATATATATATATAGGTTATCGTACGCCGATGGTGCTGATTGGTTGAGCGCGCCTGCGGATGTGTTTTCTCTCCCGTCCCGTAGTACGCACAAAATATTCCCACTTCATTCTCTCCTCGAGATCATCTGCATTTGTTTTGTTGCTGCAATCAGTCATCCTTTCTTTGCTCTCCCTTTTTTTTCCATATATCTTTCTCCCGCTCCCCATCGCTCCCCCCCTCATCCCCGAAAATGATAGATGGTAGGTGTCGTCGCGTGTGACTCGGTGTATGCCTGTGTAAAGGTTTTCTTCCTCCGTTATGCTCCATTCTGTTCTTTTTAAATTATTATCGTTGCGCATATTTTACACGTAATACACTTCGCTCCACCACCCCTAAAAGGAGGGGGCTTGCGTGTGTGCGTGTGTGTCTGTGCATGTAGCTACCACCTCCTTTTTGTATTGCCCCCCCCCTCTTCCTCCTCAGGTGCTTAGCGTTTGGTGCCTACGCTTCGCTGTGTGCATGTATGTTGATGAGTGCATATGCAGTGGTTTTGTTTAGATGATGAATGTGGGAGCGAGGCACATTCAGTGAGGACGAGTCATGTCACGTCCTCACCTGTGCCTGGTCGCGTTTTTAGTGTACCCTAGATCTCATGGCTTGTCCAATCAGCGAGTCTTTTCTCCCCCCCCCTCCCATTCGGTGTGTTATTCATATTCACGTGTCTGATGGATGTCTCACCATGCGCGTTTGCTCTCTCTGGCGTGCTCGCAGCACGGTTCATTTCCCAGATTTGATCTGTATCGTTGACCTGTTATATATATATATATATATATATATGTACACACACACACACACACACACACACACCTATCGTTGTTCATCTGTGTGTGCGTTGGAAAAAAAAAAAAGGTCATGTATGCTTCATATGGCGTAGCGAAGGGTGATAGGAGGGGTGCTTCACGCGTTACTGACGCCGATCGACTTATCTCAAAATATGTCTACGGTTGCCACTGTGAATGCCTCCCCCCCTCCCCCCTCCCCCCCCCCCACACGCACACACACGCACACACACGTTCTTCATTCCGCTCTCTTTAGCTTTCCTCTTCACCACCGCTTTCGTCTCTGTCCTCAAATTGGGTGCTCTGACAAATGCCCTCTTTTATTTCCCCTCCGCCTGCTGTCTATTACTCATGCTGCATCGTTTCACCCGGACTGTGCCGCGCTGTCATTTTTCTGTGTCCATACATCCCCCCCTCCCTCTCGCACACAAACGTGCACACTCGCGGGTGACTGGGATGCAGCTGCCTCCTTTCCACAAAAGGAGAACCAGCGAGTATCGCGTTACAATATTTTGTATCCACCTTCTTATTTTTCACCTCTTGTCTCGAAGCAAGTGTTGACGGCCGCTCGAGTTTTCATTTATTCTCTCTCAGCTGCTCTGTGCGGGTGCTCGTTACCCGCTGCTGCCCTTTCTTCTGCTTTCTTCTCACATGCCTTAGCATCTTCCTGCTCGTGCTCCTTGTGTCTTCCCTTCCCTTCCTTTCCCCTCCCCCCTCTCTCGTTGGTGCAGGGAGCCGCAAGCAAACATCAGAGGTCTCCCTTTCGTAGAAAAAGTTTCGGCCTTACATCCACCACACAAGAGGAAGACCTGTATCCCTCCCATCTTCTGCCTCCGTCGCTGTGGACCTGAGTGGCGTAGCAGAGGGGCACAACCTCTCATTCGTTTTCAAAAGACAGACGAGAGGGAAATGGGAGGGGCGCCGAGTAGGGAGACGCTAGTGCGATACATTGTACGGAGCGCTTCCACCGGCGGCTGCACGGCATCCACTACGGGACGCTCTGATTCTCGTGATTCCACCAATGCTAGCGATCCCTCAATCCACGCGCCGGCAGCGATGTGGCAACACCCGGAGGTCATTCTTATTCCCCTCATTACCGATTATTTTCCCAGTTGTACCTCCCCACTCTTTCAGCAGCTGCTGTGTGTGCGGCGAGAGCCCAACGTTGCCTACTACTACCGCGATGCCCGAAGCAGGTCGTCTGCGGAGACGGTGGTGCAAGGTGAGATGGGCTCAGACAAGGATATATACAATTGGTACATGAGCCTCAGTGAGCAGCGTCTGGTGGAGACGGACAACGAGCTGATCGCCCTCAGCCGCGCAGGAAGAGTTGTGTCACCGGTTCCTTGCGCTGTTGCTTTCGTCTATCAGTCATCCAGCACTACAGTCGCTGCCGTCTCCGCGGCTGATGCTGGAGTGAGGCTAACCAACGTGTCTACGGTTGGCAGCCCCACCTCGAGTAAGAAAAAGAGCACGTTCCACGGCAAGGTCAATCGACAGGGTAGGGGCGGTTGCCCCAGTACGTCGAACGGGTACATGACCATGGAGAATACGGTTCGTCTTTCCAACGTCAACCTGCGCGTGCGTATATTTGGCTTTGTGGGCGACACGCGCTTCTGCCCAGCATCCATGCAGCTTTCTCAGGCCACCAAGCTGCCCATGTGCTTCACCATTTTTCTCTCGAGAAGCGCAGGTGGAAACCACCGTGCACAGGTAACTCTTCTCGCTGCGCATACGTACATAACCCAGATGCAGGCTCTCGGTATTCTGCGCACCCACGACCAAGCTTCAGTTTTGCAGGGGGGTCGGACGCAGGAGTCGTTGATGCGAACAGGTCTCGATGCGAAGACGTTGGGTAACGACACTGACCCTCTGGCGGCACTGCGTCTTGATGGGTCAACTGATACTCAGGGGGCCGCCAGCGCTTACCGTGACTCGTACCTCGATCCGTACGATGAAGACTTCTCAGCTGGGCGGGACCCGTACAACATCACCGACAGGTGTTGCGGTGTGAAGAAGCAGAGTTCATTCTCGCGGATGACTGATGTGGTCTCCGGAAAGGAGTCGAGGATGTACCTGAAAGGTCTGGGAACCACCCCCATCTTGGCTGCTGAGCATGTGGCCAAGGAGACTGTCCTGCGCCGCCCTATAGAAATATTCGTGCACCGTGCCGACGTTCCAGCGCTGTGTTACCTACGTGAGATGCGTGCGCTCATGGATCAGAGTTCCGTGCAAGCGTCTTCTTCTGCCATCGAGAAGAAACAAGAGATCCTGTCGCTGTTTTCTGAAAATTCTGCTGAGTCGCGGCCGGCAACGGTGCCGGAGTCTTGTGGCGACCGTTACGAAGAGGGGCGCGGTGGTGACGTGAAACCCGCATTGGCACAAGAAAACACAAAACTCTGCGGGTCCTGTACCATTACCAAGCAGGATAGGGCCGAGGCATCGGACACGTACATGAACATCCGCGTTGTCGGAACAAGCGGTGAATGTAGTGCTGCAGACACCGAAGCCGAGTCCCTAAAGCGTCAACTACAGACGGTGATTCGTGCAGAGGAGTTGCATGGCTCCGTGGCAGCGGGTTCGATGGGCCGCATCCTGCTGTGGGCATCGGACTTTTACACTCAGCACTTCAAGAAACTTGTCGGCGGCGAGGCGGCGAAGCTGAGGCAAGAGCTTGCTCAGCGAAACCTGGCCGAAAATCCACTTGAGGGCGTGCTTTCGCTGGCAGAGGGGGAGCCGCGGCCCCCGAAGGTAACCCCACAGGTCGGTGACGTGTGGATTCCCCCTGATGAGGCCTATGTCGAAGTATACGGCACCGATGGAGGAGGCAGGGGCAGGGGCTGGGCCAAGTTGACGGCGGGAGCCGTTCTTCGGTATGTTGGACGTGCACCTCTCTCCTCTTCTGGCCCTACCCCCTGCAATTACTGGCGCGTCTCGCCCAACGAGTTTGCCGAGGATCTTCTCCTGTCCCTTTCTCGGCAAGCCTGTCAGGCATCGCGCCGGGCGTCACCAACAGATTCGCATTGGTTGATGAGTCGCAAAACGGGCTTATTGGAGGGCCTCGAAGTGGGCTTTCTCGTTTGGCGTGAAGTGTGTGCAGGACAGAAAGTCATCTACGGCACCACGCCCGAGTTTCTCAAGAAGTGGATACAATCAGGGGCCGACGTGACCAAGGCGTATCGCAATCACGTTGATCGGATGAACAACAAAAAAGAGGACACGACAGCAGCTGAGATAACTGCTGCAGACGCAACAACCGAGAGGGAGGAGGCTGATGCCGAGACAGAGCGGAAGTCGTTTCCAGTGAACGTTTTTTCCTCCACTGCATTTTCTCGTGGACTGTGTGGCGTCAACGAGCGCGGCTTGCCCCTGAACACGACGGGCGAATCAGGTGCAAACAACAAGAGTGTTGACAGTGGTGGGAGATCTGGCAAAAGGTCTGACCCATCTTCGATGGGTCTCTACAATGCTCATAGCGGCTTCATATCAACGCCTGAG
The DNA here is from genome assembly GCA_000333855.2 of Endotrypanum monterogeii. Classification (NCBI taxonomy): domain Eukaryota; phylum Euglenozoa; class Kinetoplastea; order Trypanosomatida; family Trypanosomatidae; genus Endotrypanum; species Endotrypanum monterogeii. Next base: position 502,325 of record CM007348.1, on the reverse strand, counting down.
CAGGAGATGACCAGCTCGTTGCCGGGGCCAGCGGAGGTTTGTGGGAATCATGCGGACGACAAGACGAAGTCAAAGCGGGTCCGTGCAGACGTCCCCTCAGGTGCATCGTCCCTGGTCACCTCCTCTGTCGGCGCCGATCGTGTCGCGCAGCAGCGCTGCGTCTCTGAAACCTCTCGCGTGGAGGGGATGCCGGGGCATTCTTTGCCTGTTCCTGTCGAACCCTTGCGCTTTTCCATTCCGGCTATGCCCAGCAGTGTGACGTCTGAGCAAACGCCTTCATTGAGTCTCTTTGGCACACCCAAATGCTATGCAAAAATGAGTCTTTCGGGAGCAAGCACAGACAGTCGCAGCTGTGTTAGCGTGGGTCGACAACCGCTGTCGAAGCATATGCTTGCACCTTGTGCCGCTACTGCATGCTGGCTTGATTATCCCAATGCATCTCCAGTGGATGACGCTGATGTGCCATCAGTGAATGTGGTCGTGAGACAGCGCCGTAGGGTACGCGGGACACCAACCTCCTCTGCGAACTTCGGCACATCTATTTCGGCCCCACGTACACATAGAGGCTCACACTGTTTCTACACGCCACACAGCGAAGCGATCAACCTGCCCATTGGGGCCCAGTCAAATATGTTCAGCCCCTTCTCTGGGGCATCTTTTGATCTGAGCATCCAGCCCACAGAAACGGCACATTCCCCCGTCCGCGGATCACTGCCGGTACGTGTTTCGGAAACGTGTGGGCCCAGCAGCGAGGGCCGATTCTTTCGGCAGGGTGGCCACTCACCGACGCCTGTTAAGCAAAGTCGATCTCTTCTGTGCGCGGAGACTGTGTTGCTTTCACGTTCGTGCTCGTGCCACGGGGCGGCCGGTGTTGGTGATGCGCCCCAACTGCAGCCACAACGTTCCGCTGCGATTGTTGTGGGGTCGGGCGACACAATGGGTGGTACGTTCAGCTCATCGTCCCAGGTCGCAACTCCATCTCAGTGGGCAACCATGAACATGGCGCGACCATCTTCCATGCGTGGTGCCTCCATTACGTTTGCGAGCGGATCTGCATCGTCTGCACACTCTCGTCACGCCCTCCTCTCGCACACCACTCGACACACCAAGCACTGCCAGCCGGTTGCAAGTAGTTCACCGTCGCTGCCAGCGCCTGAGCAACCGGAGTCCCGTATCTGTGAGAACAATTCACAGAAGCTAAGCAGCGTGTTGCTGCGCCCGCCACCGTTTTCCTTCACAGGGAAGGACGACGGCGCGTCTGCAAACATGTCAGTTCACAGTCCTGTGAGACGGTCTAGTGCTGACCCCGCCCACAGGGGCTGTGGTGGCGTTTTTGCTTCAAGAATATCTGGGTGCATACCCGTTGTGGGGGTTGTAGATGTTTCTGTAGCTTCACATCCAGGCAGCGAGGAAATGGGGGCGTTACCCTCGGGCTACAGCAGCAGCGTGCACACTCCTTGTCAATCTGGAGTGGTTAGTAGCGCGAAGAGCTCCGTCGGGTCTGGAAAATATAGGTGGAACTGGCGCAGCATTTCCTGGACTGCGTAGAGAAAAGGTGTGTGGCGTGTCGAGAGGCAATAATAATAATAATAATAAAACGAACATCATTTGAAGAGCAGGGGGGGGGCGGGGCTCAGGTGGGCGAAGGGGTGCAGGCGAGGGTTGGGGCAACGCGGGGAGGGTGACCCAGGGTGTTTCGATGCTCGAAGGGTGGGGGAGAGGGGTTCTGTTCAAGTGCCCGCAGAGAAGAAGGGGTAAGCGGGCGGAGTGACCTGTGCTTCCTCCTCGTTGCCGATCGTTTTTCTTTGCGGTTGCGTGTGGATCTTATGAGGCAAAAGGTAGCAGAGGTAACAGGTGTGCATCGTAGTTAATTTTTTTTTCATCTTCGTTTCTATGGCTCTCTCCCTGTTTCCGTTGACGAGGGGCGGGGCTTGACACCGCACAGAAAAATGAAGCATTGTTGTGCATAGGGTCCAATGTAGTTCTTCGTGGACCCTCGCCTTCCTCTTCCGCACCTCCTCATTTCCTTGCCCTGTTTCCCGACAATCTCTTATATGGTTGATGTCTGGCGTTGTGTGCAGTGTCCAATGCAACGTTCCTCTATCGAATACCGTCAGTTTAACTTCCTGTGACGTAGTACACTGTGCTCGTTTGTCCCGGTGCGTGTCCGTGTGAGCAGCTGCGCACCCAGGTTTTATTTCGACTGCATTATTGCCTCTTGTATTTTTTTATTATATCAAAGTCTTTTGTGCTTTTTTTTTTCTTGAACTAAATGTTTTTTTTTTTGTCGTTGCCTTCTGTGCTCCGCATCGTGTGTGCTTTCATTCATCCATTCTTTCATTTCGTTTGTAAGTGCCCAAGTTCGTGTGCATTTTTCTGTACCGATGGGCGCCTCTTTTTGTTTCCGTTTTTTTTTTTTGGGGGGGGGGTGGGGGGACGTGGGTTGGGTCGGGGCATTTTATATTCCTTTCCCCACGCTTTCTTTCTATGTTTCGTATGTCCTCCCCTCCCTTCTCTTCTCTTCTCCTCTCTCTCTCGCCGTTTTTCCTCTATTTCTAACGTTTGAAAAAAACAATGTGGGGAGAGAGAGAGGGAGGAACGGTCGACGAACGTGTATTCAGTGATCGCCCCTCCGTACTTATTACCTCTTCTGTTCTTGTAGCGTTCACGTATGCTGTTATGTTTTGCATATTTGTGTGTATGTGCGTGTGTGTGTGTGTGTGCTTATTTGTGTGTGCTTATGTGTCTCGGTGTGTGTGTGTGTGTGTGTGTGTGTGTGTGTGTTGCGTATGTGTGGTGGTGTTAGTCGTGGTGGCCAAGACTCACTCTTACCCACAGCGACATTCAGCATTATTTTGTGGTCCCCTATTGTTGTCTCCATCACATCTACATGAATTGCGCTTGTGCCAACAGGACGAGCGGTTCAAGGCAGGTGCCCCACGCCCTAAGGTGGTATCGTGGGATGTACAAGGATAGGTATGGCCTAGTGAAAACGGGGAGGAAGGGATATCTCCAAGCGCCGGGGGAAGGGAAGAGGGGGGGGAGGTAAGAGTTGCAGGGCTGGTACAACTACTGGGGACATTCCTTATGGAGCTCGTTGGCAGACTTGAAGACGCGGTACGCTTGTCGCTCTTTTTTTTTTTGCGTGTGTGTGTGTGTGTTGCCCCACTTCACCACCTTTCCTATCTGATCCCTTCTTCCCTCTTGTTGATTGCACAGGGCGATCTTCCTTGCTTCATCGCCTCCCCATGTTCGCTATTCGGTTCCCGGGACTTCTGCGGTGGTTGCACTTCTCTTTTTCCCTTCTTTTCCACTTCTTTGTGACATCATACTCCAGTAAAATTTGTCTGCGAACAGTATCGGGGGCGTAAAAGCTACAGTCCTTCGCTTCACTTCATTTCGACTGGTGTATATCCCTCTCTCTATACGTACGCCTGGGGGCATGTCGAGTGAGAATGTTGCTCGGTCGCCGACGTCGGCGCACACACTGCCCAGAGACGAAGCAGCCGCCATCGCTGCAAGTTACGCACTAGGGCACTTCACTACCTACTACGTACATTGCACAAGTCTCCCAGGCAGGGGTGTGTCAGCTAACAGCTCACCGCCGAGTGGTGCTGCATCGATTGGCAAAGATATCCAGAGCAGTGAAACAAACACTCTTTACAAACTTGGCGACTTTAGTATGCTTCCTCATCCCGAGTACGCCAACCGCGAGAGAAAATTTCTCGACAGGCCTTTATTCCTGCATCACCTCAAATCATGAAAGGCAAAAAAAAAAAAAGAAAACGGAAAAAAAAGAGGAACGCACCTGCGGAGGGTTGATCACGGGTGAGAGGAATTCGGAGAATATTCTAAGGGGTTACATCACGTTCATTTTTTTCGTCTTGCTTGCGTGTGATCACGTGCGGTTTTCTCACACGACCGTACACTAACCCTCTCAGCTTCTCTCGCTTCACATGGGGGGGATGAGGGTCGGGAGGTGGGCCGATAGCCCGACCCACACCGACAAAAAAATCTGTGTTTCGCAATCGCTATCGCCTGAGGAGGTGTAGGCTTTTTTTTTTTCGATTTCTCTCAGCGCCACCAGGGTTTCCTTGCTCGCAACCATCTGCAAAAGGGTCCCATGTACTCTATTTTCACTCGTCTCCTTTCTTTTCTTCCCTGCCTGCAGCTCCTCTGTTCTTGTGCCCAACATCAAGTCGGGTTTTTGCAGTGTTGATGATATCATGCCCCCACCACTTCTCCGCTCCACTCCACTCCCCTCCTCTCCCCTCCTAACCCGCATGCTCACCTCTTCAGTACCCACACTTGTGCAGGGGCAGTTTTAGAGTACATATCTTTATATTTTATTTTTTCTCGGGAGATACCTTCGATCACAGGTGCTTAAATAAATAAATATACATATATATATATATTTTTTTTTATGTATGTATGTATATATATAGTTTAGTTGTGACCTAGCGTGAAGCGTCAATAGGTAAAGGGGGCTAGTCTAGAGGGGAGGCTGTGAAGAAACAGAAAGAAAAGGGAAACAAGTTAACTAGCCTAACGCGTTGAAGAGCATCGACTACCTGGCATCATAGATCATGAGTACCACATTTCCGCCGATGTTCTCGTCAGACTCGACGACTATAGTCGAGATCAGCGTGCAAGATCCGGCGACTCTCCAAGAGCGCGTGTTTCGCTTCGCCTGCGGTCCACTCCTAACACATATGCGATACTTCGAACCTTTTATCAAACGCCAAATGAATGGGACCAAAGCGGTGCAAACCTCGACGTCGACACCGCCGGAAGCCGCTGCAGACTTCACACTACGTGCGCGATGCGACCACGTCACCTTTCAGTGGCTGATCGATTGGATGAGCGGAAAGTCTCCACCAATAACCAAACATAATGTTGTGAGCATTTGTCTCTCCTCTAGTTTTCTACAGATGCAGGAGCTCTTCGATAACGCGCTCATGTTCCTGAGCGCACACCTCCAGGATATCGTTTTTTCCGCCTTTGATTTGAGGAACTTGCCGACGCACCTCGTGCTGCGGCTCAGCAACATAGTGCGGGACACGGACCTCGCCGCCACACTCATTCGCCTCTACGAGGAAAAAAGCGCCCATCACCCGAATCGAATCTTTGTCGCGTCACTGCTGCAGCATTATGTCTGTCGCCAAATAGGGATTGCGGATGGTGCTGAGTTTATCACGCCAACAGGCAAGGGTACGGCAGGCACCGACGACGCCAACGAGGAGGCTGGTTCCCTAATTGGCTCACCAGGGACGTCTAGTGGCGACCTCACTCTTCCTTTAACCTCTAGTCTGCGCTGGTGCTGCTTGTGCGGGACACTGTTTGATGAAGGTGAGATGCACCGACTTTGCCGCGCCTCGAAGTTGTCTGCCCCGCAGTGCCTAGCGGAGACAGGCCACGCGCCATGTATTGGACCTCGTGGCGAGCTTTTCACAACTCATACTGCTGCACAGCGCGCCATGCCGATCGTTCTCGAGGCACCGCCGCCATTAAAGAGCGGAGGTGTGGGTGTTGCGGCCTTTCCGGTGGATGAACGGGGTATGCCATCATATTCTGCAGAGCTGGAGCGGTGGGCATGGCGCATTATCGGTGCGATCCGGTTTGTGGGCTGTCGACGCTGTTTCCACCTGGTGAGCCTCATCGATGTGCCGAAGCATCAGTGTTCAGATCTGCCGCCAAGATTCTCGTCTCCGGACAATGCGGCTGGTGATATCAACTACCTCGTGCGGTGGTTCAACTACTGCGCAGAGGGTAGGGTCTACGAGCACCGGGGTGGGCTGACACCTATGCGATACAGAGGGCGTGTGCACAAACTAGCTGACGAGGTCGTTGAGGTGCCCATGCTCCTCTCAAGGCGTCCCGTCGACACCTACTCCGGTGCGACTGCCCGTCGCAAGGGCACGAAGGCGGTGGGAAAGGCTGTACCTGATGGAATGGTGGAGGTCAGCACTAGCAGCTCTCCTATCACTGCTGTTACCTCGCAGCACAGGAGCAGCGTTGGCTTTTGGGCCACGATGCCATTCTATGTTAGGGAGGTCATGGATAATAGCATCGTGGATATCGACATCCTCAACCACGTCGAGCGGCAGCACCGACTTGAGGTGGAGGCGCAGCAGCGCAAGGCGTCTGCATCGCAGAGCCCGTTTCCCCTGTCTTTGTCTGTTGCGCCCGGTGTTGCCGGGTCTTCACAGGACCCTGCTGGTGCGCAGCCTGCTTCGTCTTGTTCGCTGCGTCCTCTTTCGGCCGTGAATGGTGTGGGTGGAGGTGGCACTTTGGGTCGTGGCAGGGCGGAGTACAGTGGCGATGTCACCAGTAGCCGGCCCCGGAAAGCAACTGCAACGGCACGATACGGGGCGCTCACGTCCGTGTATCGTCTGTAGAGATGTTGTTGGCTGCTGCTGTGATTCGGGGCTTCGTGTGGGAGGAGGGGGGGGGTGGAAGGTAGAGACTGCCATTGCCACAAAATTGTTTTTCTTCTTTTCACACCAGTATTTTTGTTACACAAGTGTCTGCGGGTGTCCCTCATGGGGGACGCAGAGTGGGGTATACAGGGATACATAAAATGAAAAAAAAACAAGGAATATCGTTGGTTTTTCTCTATCGATTAATGTATGTCTATGCTCTTCTCAGTGCATCCTACGTGCACCTCACCTTTCTTTTTTTTCCCGAAAAAGAGGTACCCCTGTGCCAAAGTGTGTGTGTGTGTGTGTGTGTGTGTGTTTGGGGGCTTACCATCGGTTGAATAAGGTCCTCCCCTCTTTTGAATAAATTCATGGCAGTGAGGGAAATGCTTGTTGTTTCACACTTCGTGGAATTGTTGCGGTGTACACCAGATTTCTTTCGTCTGGCGGTACTACTCCCCCCCCTGGCGATGTGGAGGCTGGTCAATGTGTTTGAGGTCTAGTGGACGCTACTGCAGACACACGCCCCGCTTGTTTCCGATTCCAACGTAGTTGATACACACACACAAAAACAACACACACACACACACACACACACACACACACACACACACAGAGGCTCAACCAAACATTTCGCCGCGAAGCTGCGGTTAGTGTAGCGGCTCCATTGCTGCCATCTTTTTCTGATCTTCTCCAAACACTCTCTCTCATACATATATATATATATATATATACATGTATCGAACAATCACTATATATTATTCACTTGTATCATCTGCCTCTGTTGCGGTGCATCTTTCTTTACAGATTGGTGGAAGCACAACCACCAACATTAACGCCACTTGGGGGGAGGGAGGCAGGCTCCTCTTTCATTGGCGAGGCAAGTCGCACCTTTGCCTGGTCGAGTGCCGATCCAAGGTCCTCTCTTCTTGCATGTGACTGCGGTTCCTCTGGCGACTAGTCGCCTTCATGCTTCCACAATAAGAGGGCTGCTCTGCTCTCCTAGAGGATTTCAGATTCTAGAAGGCCCCCCTTCCCCCTGTGAACAGAAGGCGAAGATAATGCTTCGATCGAGCGCAGTCATTGGTTGCTACCGCTTTATCCTTTCTCTCCTTTCGACTCCCCCTCCTTCCTTCTTGTCTCCCCTCTTCTCTGTCTCTTGCTCGTCGAAATTGTTGTTGTTGTTGTCGCTGGTTTTTTTCTTGTTCACTGAATATATTGGCCCTTGCACAGTATCTTCCTCATCATTTCATGTGTGGTTGTGCATGCGTGGGACTGCAGGTGATGGTTTGTCTCCCCTTTGTTCTCCTCTGCGAATCACTGGGTTGGTCCGTCCTGACCGCAGACTAGCGCACTACGTATTTGAATCCGCTAGAGGAGAGGAAGGCGTCGGGGGGGGGGTGGGGTCGGGGAGCCTACAGTCACTATTTCTCACAATACAGTTGCTTCCGTTGACTTTCATTCCTTCCCCCCCTCCTCGAGATCCAAGTTCACAGGAAGGCAGACGATAACGTCCAGTAATGCGCTGTTTGCGTACGTATCGGCCACACGGCTGCATCTCTTTCCTTTCGACCACCAACAGGTACTCGCACAATGAAGAGGCTACGTCGAGTGCGAGTGTCCACAAGGGACACTGTGTGCCTGTATCACGTGACTCCTTCGTTCTCCATACAACGCTGACCAACAACAACACACCTGCCGTCGCTTCAAGTGTCGAGGGGTGGCGAGAGTGGCCCAGTAGAGAAAGACTTGAGCGAATAGATACGCTCACCTACCTCCTGGGTCGCTATCCGCGCGCATCGGGAGTAGCCTCCTCGGCACCTTTAAAGGAAATTACTGCGACCACCTCTGTTCCCACACCGCCGTCGTCATCAAGTCCAACACAGCAGGTGTCTAAAATAGTATCATCATCATTGCCTACAAAGCAGAGACTGACAAAGCAGCAGAAACTCAGTGCCCTCAGCACGCACGCTGTTCCAGCCCGAACTCCGCTCGCCCATGCGCCGTCTTCGTCACTTGGGCAGCAGCAGCATGCAAGGCGCAATTCGGCCATTCACCACGACAAGTCTGCAACTCCAGCTCCGACGCGTCGGCTTTTAGCCACATCGTCGGCAGATGCAGCAGTCGCCGGGGCTTCTCCATGTACGCCACTCGTCGTTGTGGAGAGGCTTGCGAGGCTGTGGCTGGAGCGCGATCGCGTTGCACAGTGTGACCTACATCAAGTACAGACTACCACGGAAGAGGCGTGGCAGGCACTCCTTCAACACCCGTCTTCACTCTACGCCGATGAAGCAGCTGTTGCCAAAAGATTTGGCATGGGCGCCTTCGTTAATACGCGGACAAAAGGTTTTGATGGACTGTTCCGCCAGCAGTGGCAGGATTTTCATGTGACGGAGATGGTGGCTGCAGACGGTGACTCACCCGCCGCTGCATGCCAAGGGGAGGTCCCCGCGGTCGAGGGACGAGAAAGCGTTGGGCAAATAGTGCAGTGCTTTGAGATTCGAGGCGCTCGCCCGCTATCTCGCGACTTCGACTACAGCATACCGCAACTGCCGGCGTCACTGATGGGGGAGAGGGGAGGGGACTCCTCAGTAACCGAGGGCTGTCGTGAGGACAGAGCGCCTGGCGCTGCCCTGAAAAGTGAGCAGATCGATACTCCAGATCCGTCTTTTTTCCAGGTGGATGTGCACAAGCGTATTCGGCAGTTGCAGGTCGAGGCCGTGTCGGCGAGGGATAGGCGGTCAGTTTTGGGGGCGCTCCTACGGAAGGACAGTCATTATACTGAATGCAGGCCCTCGCCGGATGCCTCCAGATCGGCACCAGACGGGGGTGAAATTGGGACCGCTTCGGATAGTGATGAAGCTCACAAGTCGTCGTTGGGTCCGTATGCGGGCAGATCTCGCGACGACGACTCTAGCGCCTCATTCTCACGTGTAGACGGCGAGGAAGCCCTGCTGCAGGGTGCCTTTGGCAAATCTGCTGGAGGCGACGATGGCGCCTCGGATGACGACGACGACGGGGAGCGGCATCGCTACCTCCAGTGTACTCTTCACAAGCAGCACATGTCCCACGGCCACGCACTGGCGCACATTGCACAGACCCTACGCATTCACCCCCGCAGCATAAGTGTTGCGGGCATCAAAGATTATATTGGGGATACAGTGCAGCGGGTGAGACTCGAGAAGGTGTCGCCTGCAGCTGCCATTGAGGCGAACCGGCGATTCCAGAAGAAAGGCCTGCGTATGCAACTTTCAAACTTTTCCTACGAATCACGGCCACTGATGCCGGGTGATCTCGCCGGCAATCACTTCCGTGTTGTTCTGCGTGATGTATCGGTGCCACGTGCTGCACTGGCAGACGCCATCGCAGCTTTCGGCGAGAACGGCTTTCCCAACTACTACGGCTGTCAGCGATTTTCGTGGTTCGGTGGCACGCAGGACGCAGCATTCGCACTGCTGCGCCACAACTGGGTGGCCTTTGCTTTCCTCTTTCTGAACTACACCGACAAGGACCGCTCGCTTCGGGAGCTGCTCCAGCGACCGAAAAAATACCCGCACCCCTCCCAGGACGAGTACCGCCGACGTGTCGTGCGCCGTCTGCGTCAGATCGCAGTAGAGCCCACCGATCTCGATGCCCCGCCGTTCTTGTCGTGCCCACCGCTGAGTGCTGTCCTCACACACGCGGACGGTCAGCCATTCAACAAAAGAGAGGAGCTCATTTGTACGCAATTGCGGGAGGCCTACTTTGATTTGCATGTACAGAGTCGCAGACTGACCGCGCAACGCTTGTCCAGCTTCCTGTGGAACCAAGTGCTGACCCTTCGCCTGCACCACCTAGGTGCTACTCAAGTGCTGGATGGCGACATGGTGGCTTCTGCCGCTGCTCGGCAGCTCTCCACCACTGTTGAAGATCGTCGCGAGTGGTATCAGACCTTTGGTGACCGAATAACTGCCGACAACAGGAATCGATACAGTATCGCGGATGTTGTGCACCCAGGCTTTTCCTTCGACGGCATTGCGTTGCCACAGAATATTGTGGGTGCCTACTACAAGCAGATTTGCAGCAAGTACAGCTTGGACTGGATGGCACAGCACTCCCGGAGCGGCTTGAAGGACTTCCGCGAGCCACCGCGCCCAATCATTCGCAAACCGCTGAACTTATCGTACGCGTACGACGAGGATGCGTGTGTGCTGACGCTCCAGTTCGCGCTTGAGCGAGGGTGCTACGCGAACGTCGCCTTATCGGAGCTGCTGAAATCTGTGCGGTGCCTCGGCTCGGAGGCGGTGACCGTTCTGCCGCTACCGGAGTCACTGTGGACCGACCTCGGGGAGGAGGACCCGGGCTACGTCATGACTTTGCAGGACATCTATGAAGGTTATGAGGACGGTGTTGGTTTCACGAACGACGAAGCCGCTGTGGAGGTAGCTGGTGGGTCAGAGTCGAAGGTGTGGGACTACGCAGGACCGCTTTTCATTCCGGAGGCTCAGGATCCGTTCCGCCGGGCACACCGATGGGGTAGCCAACACCTCCTGCGCAACTCCAAGCGCCGCGAGCGGGAGGTGGAGGACATGAAGCGGCTGTTGTTTGACAGGCCACTGTCCAGGCAGCTGAAAGAAGGTGAGGTCGAGACATACGCTGGTCACATTGTACCGTTGCCACCCAACGCATGCGCGAAGCGGGTGTTCGCGAAGGTGATGAGGCGAAAGCGACGCTACGCTGGGTCCCCGAGGATGGTGCCGCGCATTCGCCGCTTGACGACGCCCACGTCGCACCGCATCCGCACTCCGGGCTCAACCCAGTCGCTGCCGCCTTTTCAGTCGCTCAACAAAAATGCGTGGAACTTTACCTGGTAGCCAGTCTAGTGTCGCCTGGGGGTTTAGTCGCCGAGACTCACGCGCGCCTGCTGAAGGCTGACTACAACATTAATTTGCGTACACTGCACATCGCCTGTGGAACCTCGTTTCACTGTCGACTACTTCTCTCATTCTCCCTCTTTCTACACTATATATATATATATATATATATATATATATATATATATATAGTATATCTGTCTAGTACGGACCGAAGGCGGAGTGTACGGTACGAGACAAGTAAAATAGTACTCATCTATACTAGTTCGTACCTAACAAAGACAGAGTA
>CM007348.1:454609-490744 GCA_000333855.2 Endotrypanum monterogeii | reverse complement strand
CGTCGTCGTACGTACCGTCTACGTACGTCGTACTTACTCTCTCTTCTCCTTCCTTCTACTACTATATATATATATATATATATATATATATATATATATATATGTATATATATATGTGTGTGTGTGTGCGTGTGTGGGAGATGGGCTGACAGAATGTGTCTACCGCTAAGGCGTGTGCGGACTCCGCTAACAAGTGTAACGCTACAGTTCAAAAAGCAAAGGGTTTATGAGGTACCTATCTATCGTCCCTCCCTCCTCTCCGTTCATTAACACTGGTGTGTCTGCACGCATGCACCGGAATACCGGTATGATCCGTAATCTCAACACAATGCTTCACCAAGATGTCGCTCCTCCTTCACCCCAGAAGGCGCGTTTTCTTCTCCCACGTCAGTTGGTCTTTGTTTCTCTGTGCGGATGTGCTGCGATGGGGTGTGCGTGTATCTTTTATCCCATGTCACCACCTCGCGCATGTGTCTCGCATCGAGTTCACCGATGTTATTTTTCTGTTACCTGTCCCCCACTACACTCTGGTACTCTGAGTGTTTCCGCTGTGCTCTACATTCCTCAAAGAGGATAACATCAATCGGGCACCTACTCTCCTCTCCACTTCCCTGCCTCTCCGTACTTTCTTTCTACTTTTCCTTGATTTACACTGCAAACACATTTCTTTCTTTGTGTGTCTGTGTTTCCTTTAAAGTAGGCGCTTGTTGCGGGGTTGCCTCTCGTGTTCACGCTCGCTCTTTCTGCTTTCCTCCTCCTCCATCTCATTCATTTTTGGCTGAATTGGGTTGCTGCGTTGCAGAGGGCGTCGTTACATCGGTTGTCACAGTTCGCTGTTCGTCGTTTTTTTTTCTTTTTTTTTTTTGCTCCGCTTTCTTTGTTTCCGAGGATAGTAGGATGCAGGACGTGTGCGCCGCCAAGTACGATGATATGTCACCCCAGTGGGGGCGCAGTGCTGTGACATCGCCAGCATCAGTGAACATGTCTGCGCAGCAGTGCCGCAAGCCCAAGGATGATGCGCCAGTGTTTCACCCACACATGTGGCGTGACACCGATACCTCATACATAGCTACACTGACCACACACGCCATGTCCTACTCGCCCCCTTCCACGTCAGCGGTAAGTGGGTTGCGACATAGAGGGACAGCGGCGTCAAAGCCGTCACCGGGGGCATTCTTGTCGTCCTCGTGGAACGTTACACCGCAGGAGAATTCCGCAATTCGGCAGTCGAAGTTTCATTCTGTGCAGCTCCGCCGCGCCACCACGTGTCTTGGCCGTCTGATGCAATGGTTCGTACCAGGGCTCTACGCCAAATGGCAAGGCAATGTGACTACAGCTGATGTGCGCCAGCTCTCCACAAAGGAGCTCATCAGCCTCATGCAGCTCGCCTTGTCTGCTGGCGAGGTGGATCAGTCAGCGATGCTGGCGAGGGAGCTGTCGAGCCGCAAGTTGGCTTTACAGATGAATGTGTTCCCGAAGGAGTCCTCCGCGCGGGAAGCCGAGGAAAGAATGCGGGGAGTTCCACACTCCCACAATCTTCGCTCCTCCCCGACACTGCCATCACGGCACTCAACTGCAAGCGCAGGTGGGGACATCAACGGCGGCGATGTTGGCGGCTTTTCTAGCGCTTATCCAGGTGGCGCACACGACCCGTTATCCGCCGGTGCCACGTGGCAGCAGGAGCGGTGTAATGCCACCTTGAGTGGGTTCGCGAATCGAACTGGGCTCAGCACTTTGAATGTGTCGTCCCTCAGAGCGAGTCACGTGCCTCCGCCATCCTTCGAGTACACCTCTCCAGCGGCCCCCGTCAGCGGAGTCGGGATGTGGCGGAGTTCCCGCCACGAACCGGACGGCAGTGGCACATGGACAGAAAGCAGATGGTGATATCAGTGTGAGTTTCGTGCTACAACGCCTGGATTTTTTCTCTGGTGAGCGGAGGAGCTAAAGTTCTTGTTTCAGCGGTGTTTGTCTTTTACTCATCGGAAGAGAGGAGACTGGTTGATTTCGTAAGTGGGACATTACTTGCAGGGCAACTAAGTCCGTGTGCGTGCCTGTGGGGAGCTCGCATTGGCATCATTCCGCACAATTCAAGGCAAACAGAAACGCTAAAGGAGCGTTTCCAAAGCGGTGGGCGAGAGGTGCTCTTGCGCGCACACACACGCACACGCACACATGTGCAGACACAGGTACAAACTGAGGGAGAGCGCGTGAGGAAACACCTTGTGTGCGCCTGTGGAGATGGTGTGCGACTCTTTTGCTGCCGTCTCGGTTGTTCCACACTCTCTTCCTCGCGTCAGTTACAGAGGCTCCTTCTCTCGTTGCCCATACCTTAAAAACAAACAAAAAAAAACAGAATACTCCGTCTTTTATCGAATAAATGCACCCAAAAGCACTCGAATTCTTTCAGACTCGCCGCTTCTTTCTTCGAATGGGCCTCTTGCGGGTGTGCGCATCCGAGGGCCATTTTCTCAATCTCCATTCTCGCATTACTCACGGGAGTCACGATAGCATACATGCCAATCGCAGAGGCGGCGATGGCGCCATCCCCCGTGCTTTCTCTCAACTTGACTTGCGCCTGCATTTCACGCGTGTACCCTCTTCCTCCTCACGCCCCCTTTTTTTATATTTCTTCGTTTTTATACTTGACGATTTTAGTGGTTATGTGTGCCGCTTCTGTCTCACATTGCCTGGCACGTGCGACTCGCGGCTTTACTGGCTGGGCTAGGAAATACCACGTACACGTGCCCACAGACGTAACACCGAGGTGGCGTTGGGGGGGGTAGAGGACTGTGCGCGTCAAACGTTTCGTGAGAGTGACCCCGGTTCTCCAGCGGCTGTCTTCGCACGTATTGTTGACTGGTCATCTTCCTGGGGTATGCAGGCAAATAGACACAGACGTGAGCGCTTGGACACACCCTTACAAGCACACATTCATTGTGCCGCGGGGTTTGCCCACCCTTCCCTGCACTCCCCTCCCGCCCTTCCCTGCACTCCGTACGTATATCAGCAAGGAGACGAAGGTGGCGGAAGGGTTTACCGTGCGAGACAGAAGGGATCAGCGTGGATGGGACGACCTTTGCGCTCGCGGTGGAGCTTCAGCTTGTCGCCCGAGGACGTGGAGAAGCGGGAAAAAGGCCCATGGCGGATCCACTAAAGGACATCCTTCTTCGACATCAGAGGTGGGAGGATGAGGTGGAACATCAGCAGTCCCCCGCCCGTATAACACGTAAGGCGTCGTTGGGCGAGAAACGCTGCGACATCGTCCCAGTCGCTGTCGACGACACGCTATTGCCTAGGGGTTCTGACACTATTGGGGGTTTTCAGAGATCTCACATCATCACTGACAATGAGGGGAACACCAGTGCTGTCACTGTTTTGGAAGAAGCACTCCCGAGGGCGTGTTATGCGACTCGGCTCTCACAGGACGGAAACGCCGCGTTGCCGGCCAACTCGAGCAAACAATCCGGTCAAGAAGACGTGCGGGGGCTTCAATCGACGGCAGTGCTTTCAGCCGGTGCAGGGCGGTCTGAGCCCCCATCTAGACCGGTGCTTACGCCATTCGATTTGATCAGCACATTACACACAGAGGGGTCTTCCTCTTCTAGTACCACTGCTCCGTCACCGTCGTCGCCGTCCTTGGCAGCTTCTGCCACCTTTGCACTGCCCTTCACTCCGTACCCTGTGCAGCAGGAGATGAGCAACATGATCACTAATGTTCTTCACTCCAGTAGTCCGTGTGTGGTGCCTGTGGCTGTGGCAGAGGTGCCAACGGGGTGCGGGAAGACCATGGCGCTCCTCTCCAGCGTTTTGCAATACCAGCAGGAACTAAAGCGCAAGAGTCCCCATGAGCTGGAGTTGTATCTGCGCGCAAGGCGGCCACCATGGCAGCAACAAAGGCCCCCAGAGCAAAAGCGGAAGGCATCCCCGAAAGGGCGAGGTGTATCTCGGGGTCCGCGACAACGCGCTGCTGCACTTGCTGTCCCTTGTGTGGACGAAGACAAAGTCGCAGACAAGGGCGATGACTACTGGTCAGTCCCCCCATGTTTTTTCAAACATTTTCGTGTTAGCTCCGACCGCAAGATTCGTGCAGAGCTCGATGTGACCGGTTCCCAGGCGCTGCGCCGGCGTTTCTTGCCGCCGCCGTGCACAGTCTACTACGTCACGCGCACCCACGCGCAGCTACGACAAGCAGTACGTGAGTTGCGCCGGCTTCATGGCGTGAAAAACGCTATTCGCATGAATATCCTCGGCAGCCGAGAGCGATACTGCATTCACCCTAAGGTATTGCATGCCCAGGCGAGTCGGACGCTTCCTGTTGAAGGCAACAACTTGGGTGAAGTGTGTGACAAGCTCGTGTCGATGGGGCTGTGCGAGATGGTAGACACATACGATGAGCTTTCGTGTAGTGCCATCGCAGGGCCGATTGGGCATCAGCGTGGCCAGGTATGGGACATGGAGGATCTTGTTTTGGAGGGGACTTCGCGTCACATGTGCCCCTACTACGCCGCCCGTGACCTGGTCTTCTTCGCCGACGTCAACTTCTGCACCTATCCGTACCTGCTTGACCCGCTTATTCGTCATGAAACAAAGATGGAGGCGGCCTTGAAGAATAACTCCATTGTCGTCTTCGACGAGGCGCACAACGTCGCTCCGGTGTGCCAGGACGCGCTCTCGCTGGAATGCCCACGAGGCGTCCTGGCACTCATTCTATCAGAGCTTGATCCACTTGCGTCAAATCAAGTCACCCGAACAACTCAGGCAGTAAGCGCCGCCTCGTCGACTACTCCCGCAGCACAAGGTACCGCAGCCGTCATGCAGTACCCAAGAGACCTGTACCTCGGCGCCTTCACCTTGACAGAGATCTTCTCCTTCCTGGGTGTCCTGTTCAAATCTCTCAGCGTCTTTTTGGATGCCAAAGCAGAAGCCGTGACTCATCGTGATCGGCGTGGTGGGAAGCGCTGCCGTGATGATGCCAAGCGTTCGGATGACGAGCCCAATGGCGGGGACAGCGGCACCCCTTACTGGCAGGGAGATGAGCTGAATCGCCATCTGCGGCGCGATATGGAGGCTTATGTTACGGGACGGCAACAGAGCACCTCGACATCGAGGCCTTTTGCCACGACAACCCCATCACTCGCGTCGCTGGAGTTGTTCCAGCGCGCTTACGGTGTCATTATGGCTCTCGGTGTCACCTTCAATCCCTTTCTGTTTTCTATTTTTGGCCTCTCAATGCTAAAGCGATGGCTCCTCCTGCTTCGCTTTCTCTTTCAGAAGCCACAGTCTTTTGCTGTGGCACTACGGTTGCCAGTGTCTCCGAATGGATCCATAACTGCCACACTTTCTGACGGTGACACACACCGATCACTCTTGGGTGAGTTCTCCGCTGCGGCGACTGTTGCCGAAGCACCTTCGAGATCACTAAAGGGGCGTGGCGTAGTTCAGACACATGTGATGGCTGCGCCTGGGACGATTGAGCTGCGGTGCCTGGACGGAAGTCTTGCGTTTGCGCATCTTCTGCGAACGGTCCACCGGGTTATTTTGGCCTCCGGCACTCTCTCCCCCTTCACTCAGCTGGCTCGTGACCTGGGTCTAGAGGCGTCTCTGTGGCGCACGGTGGAGGGCCAGCACGTTGTGCCTTCTAGTCAGTACAGCATAGCGGTACTGACCACTTTACCTGGAATACCGTTATCGTCAAGTAGTGTTACGACGACGCCAAAGACACCGCGTGTGCCGTTGCGCTGTACGTACACTTCGCTTTCAGATCCCGTCTTCCTCAAGTTGGTGGCGCAAGCTGTGGTTCAGCTAACGCAGACACTACGCGAGAGCGGCGGCGGTGGGGTTTTGTTCTTTCTGCCCAACTACTCTCTCTTAGCGAGTTTGGCAAAGCTGACACGCGAGGTATTCCTGGCGGCACAGCAGGATACCTCCTCGTCCGTTGCCGCACCCGTTCAGCTGTTTCTTGAGCCGCGTAATGCCGAGGCGCTGACGGGGGTTCTCGCTCAATTCCAGGCCTGCACGCAGGCACCTCGATTTGGCACGGCACTCTTCTTTTCGGTGTACCGTGGAAAGGTGAGTGAGGGACTCGATTTCACAGACGACATGGCGCGCCTGGTGATTTGTCTTGGGGTGCCACTGCAGCCGCTCAAGTCATGGAAGGTACTAGCACAGCGCGCATACAGCGGCCCAGAGTGGTATGTAACCGATGCTGTGCGCGCTGTGAACCAAGCGCTGGGCCGCTGCTTGCGACACGTCAAGGACTACGGCGCTGTAGTACTGTTGGACGAGCGCTACGCACAGTTAGATTACCAGCAGCGGCTCTCGAAATGGTGTCGTGCAACCATACAAACCGAGATGACCTTGCCGCAGCTGCTCGCACAGCTGAGGATTTCCTTCACACAATGGCGAGGGGTGTTTCGCACACTTGCCTCAAGTTCTGTAGCTTCACAGACCCCCTCGACAGGAGCCGCTCATGCGGAGCACAGAAATGGGGTGGCGGTAGTGGCCCCACCACACCCCACGAGGTTGGCACGAGCTCTTCTGGGAACGGAAAAGCTTCCCTTTACACGTGTGCAGCGCACGGTACCGACGTTCCCGCAATCGCATCGTATCGCTGTCGAAAGGGTTGCTACCGCGGCGACCGAGTTGCCACTACACGAAGGCGGCGCGACTTGTCCAACGAGGCAGGCACCAGACACTGCGAGAGGTACTCGGCAAGCGGCCACAACCAGCGACGATCTGTTTCACTCACCTCTTGCCTGCACAGCTGTGAAACTGCTGTACGAAACTGTCGATGCGACTAGCGATGTGTCGCGGAAAACCTTACAAGATTCCATAGAATCTCTAACCTTCAACTTCTTTGACGACATCAGCGGTGGGGTGGGCGGTCATGAAAATGTGAATGAGGAGTGAGCCCAGGGCTGTTTCTGCCACCCCCCCTTCCCTTCCCAATTCGAACGCTTCTCCCCCTGTCAAAAACAACAACAACAAAAGAGTCGAGTAAGGTCCACCGAAGAGCTGACTGCTTCCATGTGCACCGAGGCCCTTTTTCGATGCACCCTTGAACTTCTTTGCTGGTGTACTCCCTGCGGTGTGCCCTGAGCTCGAGAGCTGTCGACAACGCTTGTATCCTTTGCATGTATTTACGCTGCACAGGATCAGTGGGCTGCCCCTCCTCCACCCATTATATTTCTCTTTCTTGCACCTTTCGCTTCCCACACACTGTTTTGCCCCTTCCGGGTTTGACTTGACCGGGAGTTGATGTATCGATCTTTCTTGCTACGGCCCCTTTTTTTCCCAAGTCGCGAAAGAGGGCTGTCTCATCATTGCCCTGCCCCCCCCCACCCCCACACACACACAGATTGAGTCATCGCTTGTAAGATGGATTCGGTACAGATGCGGTGGGTAGAGTGCCCTCTAGTGGATGCTGCTGGTGCCACTCTTCATCCGCCTCAACACAGCGACGACGACGACGACCCTGTTGACCTCCTAAATCAGCGAGAGGGTCACTGCTCTGCAGTCGTGTACCCAGCGGAATCCATGGAGGTCTCCGCTGGGTTGTTGCAGTCACCACCGGAGTCGTGGGTTCTCGTCTGTGGGGGCTACTCCAATGGCACTGTCTCCGCAGCTCCGCTGGTGGCGCGTACTACTCTTTTACCTGCGCTTCAGTGGGTACGACTACCACCAGTGGATGCGCTGGAGTGTGACGGCGCCACGCTGACGACGGTCGCGTCGAGGGTTGCCGTTGAAGCGATGCCAACCATAACGAACGTGCTCACGGCATCTTCCCCTGCTCATACAGCTGTAGCCCGTGTCGCCTACCTGTTTGGGGGCTTGGATGCCCACATGAATCGGCGTAGTACACTGTACGCTGTCACATTACGCGTTGATAATGATGTGAGGCCTTTGATGGTGCAGGTGGAAGAAGTTAAGTGCACGGGCACCATACCCGAGGCACGGGTGCGGCATAGCGCTGGTGGTCACGGGGGTAATCTCTACATATTTGGGGGGGAAACGGACACCCGGGAGCAGTCAAGTGACTTGTATGTGTGCGACGTGCAAACGGGGGTATGGAGAGCTCTCGTCCCACCGTCGTCGCTGCCATCGCCGTCTCCGCGACTGTTGTCAGGCAACCTGCTATTTGTGGCACCCACCGTGTTTGTGCTTTACGGAGGTTCGCATTTCGTGAATGGAGACGTCTGCAGCTTTGCCGACGTGTGGAGCTTCGACCTCGCCACGGTGGAGTGGCTGGCGGTGGTGCCCCCACAGACGAACGATTGCACGTCTAGCAAGGATAAGCGATGTATCTTACCCCCGTCGAACGGTCATGCCGGTGGTGTGTTAGTGTTGAGGTTATCAGACAACAATACCTATGTGTGTGCTGCCTTTTTGGGTGGAAAGAACATTTCAGAGGGCGATGATGCTGTCAAGCTTGTCTGCTTCCACGTTGAGTCGAGTATGATGGGTGCCTGCACGCGCCTTGCCGCGCCTTCAGAGGTTGGTGGGAGCTCGCCTCACTGGCGCTACACTCCCGCTGTGGTGAACACACCAAAAGGTCTGTTGCTCCTCGCAGGCCAGTGCCGCCATCCACAGGTGCCTTCTGCGTGGCTTCTCAGCGTGGCTTGCAGTCAATCGTCTCAATATTCGTCGTGAGGTGAATGTCGCACACCCACACGAAAACAAAAAAAAAATGATATAAAACAGCGGAGGGGCTGTGTTGAGACACCTGCATGGGGAGATTATCAGGGTCCAGCGCCCTGTTCCTGTAAGGCAGTGAGGCAGCTTCCCCTCCCCACTGGCCGGGAGAAGAGAGTTGCTTCCAGCGATGATACGGCTACGTGCCTGCAGGGTTGGCACGTCTCGGGAGAGGAATTGTAGCTTCTGCTGGTGACGGTGGTGCTGCGTCTGGGTCGTACCTCCTTGTGAAGATGTCTGCACGATCCGCTAGCACAGACAATGTGGCCGCCAGGCTTGAGAGTACGTCCCCGATCCTCACTACCTGCTTTGAACGGCAGTGTGCCTCTCCCTCTTCTCGCCAGTCCTCTTTGATTGTGCATTCCCCCCTTTTTTTTTCTGTTTGCTCTATCGGTACTCCATATCGTCTAGCCTTCTTGCCGTTATGGCAGAGGAGACGGTGCACCTTTAGGGGTGGGGTGTTCCGTCGAAAGGATGGTCTTATCAAGCGCTGATCTTGCCCCACTGGTCGACGGAATGCTGTACGCTTCTCACACCCGATTCTTCTTTACAAAATAAGACAATCAAACATACTTTCCTCAGCATTGGCCACTCACAGTCTTTTTTTCCCCTGTCCCCTTTCCCGCCACGTCGTCTCTGTCGTACCGTTCTTTTCCTGAGTGTTGAAGTCCACTTGCATCTTCTGCTGCTTTTATTTCAAGCTCCTCCTCCTCTATTTGTTTTTCTTCGTCGCGTCTTATTCTCCCCCGACATTTTCCCTCAAGCGCAGTGGTAGGGTTGCTCAGCGTAGGCCTTCAACACCCATCACGATTCGTGTCATCCCCTTTCACTTGCCTGAGTTATGATGCGCCGTTGTTCCCGTGCTCTGGAGGGCTGCAGGAGGCTGTCATCCGAGTACCTGGTTAGGTCCCTCCAGGCACGCGGCACCAACGCCTTTTTCGGGATGCCCGATTACCACCTCCGCCCCTTCACCTCGTACCTAGCCGATCACGTGGCAGCAGCCGAGTACGTAATTGCAACCAACTGCAGTAACGCCATGGAAATTGCGGCCGGTTATTACCTTTCTACCCAGCGCCCTCCGTGTGTGTTTATGCATGGCAATGGTGTGGCAGACGCCTTGGACCCCTTGCTCGCTCTTTTTAGCCAGGACGCGTTCCGCATTCCATGCTTGATGCTGATCAGCGCACGCGGAACAAACGGCTCGACTGACGAGCAGGCGACATTGGGTCTGGTTTCACCAGTCCTACAGACGGAGCGCTGTTTGGCCGCCGTCGGCATCCCGTACTCGATCGTGGGCAGCAGCCTTGACATCAAGAAGAACTGGGACATGTCGATGGAGAAGGCGTACCATCACATGGCCTCAGCACAGACGCCGTTCGCGGTGCTGCTGGAGTCCGATACGTTGATGCCCTACGCGCAGCGGCGTCCGGACACGGACACGATTCCCACAGCGCCACTTGATGCCGACACGGTTGCCAACCAAGTGTGTCGTCAGTTCAACACGACAGATGTGTTCGTGTGCAGCTGTGGCAGCGTGCAGGAATCGATGCGTCGTGCGCGACGAGCGGCTTCTAGTGACGCAGCTCCACAAGATTTTTTTTTAGCGAACTGCCTGGGCCATGCAACGGGCGTGGCGACGGGTATTGCTTTGTCACGACCATCGCTGCAGGTGGTTTGCATTGAGGGCGACGGGGCGGCCCTGGCGCACTTGAACGCGATGGCGACCAGCGGTGGCCTTCACGCCGTCAAGGACGCCGTTACCGGTGCGGGATTGCTGCGTAACTTCAAGCATATCGTCATCAACGACGGCTCTTACTCTCTGGAGGGCGGCCACGCCACTGCGTCCTTCGACACTTCCCTGACGGATGTTGCCACGGCCTGCGGGTACTATGAGGTGCGCAAGGAGCCCGTGATCGAGCTTGGGGATCTCGTCGCTGCCCTCGCAGAGCTGCGCCAGTGCGATGGTCCGGCCTTTCTGGAGGCGGTGGTGAGCAAAGCCTCTAGCTCGGATGGCATAGCGCGGCGGGATCTCCAGGCGGAGAGGCACCACTTCACCGAATTTTTGACACGAGCTGGGGTGTGACCGTGTGCATGCCGGTCTTGGTGGATCACCGAAGGAGGGAAAAGGGTGCAGGAAGGAGAGAAAGAAAAAGGCTAGAGGTTTTTCAGGGTGAAACCGCAGCGCTTGCGGGTGTGGCATCGCTGTCCTCGCACATTAGCGAACAGGAACAGATTTTCAGCAAGACAAAATCCGGCTGCTAGTCGGTTGAACCAGAAAAGATTCTTGTTCCATAGCCTCTCCTCGCTAGAGGTTGTCGATCCTGCTATCAGGAGGACAAGCAAGCAAAGTGTAATGATAAGACTGAACATGCTGACACTTCTCCACAGTGCGAGGGTTTGGTGTGCCGTTACGTTCACTACTCTTTTCCACATCAATTTTCAGCGTTGTGGTATCTAACTCGCCGCGCATTTTTTTCCCCTGTCTGTCAATGTGCCCCCCCCCCCTTTCTCTCAAGAGGTGTGTATGAGGTGACACATGTCATGTGAAATGTGCTCCATCACTGCCGCAACACAAAGCAAACACAACATATATGTATATATATATATATATATATACATATATATATATATATATAACACAGCTCAAAGACGCGAGGAGGCGCTTTATCTTCGCGCATTTAGGCATCTATCGCTCTTCAGGGCCCGTCCTTGTATAGTTATACCTGGTGTTCAATCCTACACGCGCAAGACAACGCGTACGGGAGTTGTTCTTTTTGTTTCCTCTTTGTACCAGATGCGTCTGTGAGCTAAAAGGTTTTCTGTCCTTGACAGTGGCAACAACAAAGGGCAACTCCGAACTTAAGGGGATTGCGGCACTGGGGAGCGGAACACAGAAAAAAAAAGGTTTAGTGACGGTGGGGGGGGGCGGGGTGCCATGTATTTCACTAGCCAGTTACGGGTGCCGGTGGGCAGGGGGAGGGCCAAGATGAGATGGACCATGTCCTTTGGCCTGTACAGGTATTACTGTGCATGTCACAAGCTCTTGTCCCGAACGAGATGCCGCTGCTGGCGTCGTTGCTCCGTTGGAAAGTGCTTTTGGTAGGGTGTTGGTGGGCTCTTCATGGGAAGTACAGACGGTGGAGTCTCTCGGTATTCTTGCTCCACACAGGCGATGTCGGGGGCCGTTAGCTGATGCCGCCCGCGCGGGGGACGATACTCAAGAAGATGGACAAGAGGGATCTTCCACGTCAGGATTCTTCAAAGCTCGGTGTACCCAGCGCTTGATACTAGTGTCTGTCGCTTCTGTCCACTGCACTCCCCAGGATTGCGTGCTGAGCACAACGTCGCGGAAGGTGCGATACGTTGCTTGCATGTCATCGCTGTAAGCGTGAGGCGGCGGCCGTTGTGCCGTGTTGTACAGATCATAGTCTTCCCTGCGCGGTATGCCCCCGTAAGGGTCACGCACAAAAGCTTGTACAGACAACATGTTCGTGTGTGCGTCGGGCAAAAGCCACGTTGGGTGCTCCTCTGCCGTCGGAAGACTGGCGATGGAGGAAGGCAGCGTTGGCGCCGATTGCCGCGCGCCTTCAGACGACATTTTCCAGCGGGAGGGCTGGTGACGTGAGCAACAGACAAAACAGGAGCGCGGCGGCGGCGGCGGCGGCGGGGACGCAAATTCTCCAGAGGAAACGACGAGGCTTTGATGCCCAAACCGATACTGAGGATGGTAAGTGCACGCCGGTAACTGGAGACAAGAAAACGACGATGGTCGAGGAGGCAAAGATAAAGTAAGCGCGTCAAAGCACGGCGGGAGGACACCGAAGGAGGGAAAGGGGAAGGGAGGAGGGAGGCTTCGGGCACTCAAGGCGGGTGACGCAACAGCAGCCACTGAGAGACCCTCAGGGGGTGGGCGATAAACGGTTGAGAAAAAAAGGAAATGTGAAGAGGGAGCGGTTCTGTTGTGACGAAGGCACTGCACACATGCAGATGCGCCAGGGAATCTGCGAAGGGGCACAGGATGACAAGACTAGCGAATCGACAAGAAAGGGAATATCTACGGAGAGTGACTACTCTCACACCTCTTACCAGCAATGCAAAAGAATAAAACAAGACACGTACACAACTGGGGGAGGGGGGAAGGATTGTGGAACGGAATGGTGCGGGCGGATGGGGGGGAGAGAAGTTGACCACGGCGAGTGACGTATTAAACTTTTTTCCTAGGAGAGGGAGAAAGGTGGAAGGGGGGGTTACCGTTGCGCTTAACGGCGTCGAGGAAGGGGGGAACTGTGAACAAAGACGGTGTGTGACAGAGGGAAAAAAGGGGATACTAAGGGATTTCAGGGCTACGGCAGTGTACTCAACCGTGCCTAGGAAAGCCCCAGGGAATATATATACACAGTGAAATGGCCCCACTAGCGTTTGGCGAGCGAGGATGAAAGAAAAGCTGCTTCACTCCTTTCTTTTTATGTATCAGGTAGTGACACAACTCGCGCCTGTGTGTGTGTGTGTGTGTGAGGATGAGCAGAGACGCTGCCACTCAGATATTCAATGCGGCTATGTATTCTCGTCCTCGTTGTCCTTGACTTTCAAAACCGTGTGCTGGGTATGTACACCACAGGGGGTTTGCTGCGCCCACCGCCTGTGTTGAACTTGGATGGTGTTTGTATCTGGAAAAGGATGAGAGATGAGGGAGGGAATGGAGGCGTAACAGTGAAAGTTAATTTTTTTTCTTTTGCAAATAAGCACTGTAGGGGAAGTCATTTTCGCACGCAACAGCACATCATTGCATCTAGTATTTAATTTTGCCACACCAGCCGCTAATGAGTTGGTGTCGGCCATCCATTTCTGGTCCGCCGAAAGCTCTGGCCCCCTCTTTGACGATCTGTGGGTGGGGGTTCGCGCTCTTTCCATACGGGGTGGGTTCCTCGTTGGGGGTGTTTTTTAAATATTTCGCGGCCGCGGTGCCGGCGCTGTGTTGTGTTGTCCCGCCTGCGCCCCCGGCCAGGGGAGGCCGGTGTTTCGCCGCTGTCGTGGGTCGCCGTCGCTGTCGTGGATCGCCGTCGCTCATCCCGTTTGCTTCGGGCTGCGCTACCGGCCAGGGGAAGCCGGTGTTTCGCCGCGGTCGTGGATCGCCGTCGCTCTTCCCGTTTGCTTCGACCCGCGCTACCGGCCAGGGGAAGCCGGTGTTTCGCCGCGGTCGTGGGTCGCCGTCGCTCATCCCGTTTGCTTCGGGCTGCGCTACCGGCCAGGGGAGGCCGGTGTTTCGCCGCGGTCGTGGGTCGCCGTCGCTGTCGTGGATCGCCGTCGCTCATCCCGTTTGCCGGCGGCGGGGGTGGCGGGACGGCTGGCGCGCGGGAAAATTTCCACCCCGCCGAGGTCATTGGACCCCAAAATGCGGGGGGGGGTGGTTTGGGGGTGAAAGTCGAATACTGCTTCAGTGAATCGCGTCGTGACGTGCGCTGGCACGCGGGTGCGGGCGGGGGGGGGGCAGATATTCCATAAAGGCGGAGGGTAAATGTTGCAACTACTCCGTACATCATACCCTAGGGCGTGCATGCGAAAACGAAGATATGTAAACAAGCGAAAGGCAATAGGGCCACGGTGTTTTTGGCGGTGGCACAGGTATGAATGATTTCAGTGGCTCATTTGCCAGGCAGCGGTGCACACGGTTGCTGTAGCCTGTGATTGACGTGCGCAGAATACATGTGCGGAATGGGTTTTTGGTCTATGAGGGTGGTGGTGGTGGGGGGTTCGGTACGACGGCGGCGAGCGAGCTGACCCACTGACACGGCATATAGACGGAGCAAACGGAAGGTCTTTGTGCCATGAGATGTGCTCCCAGCGGCGCCTGGGGGTCTCTTTTTCCCATGCCCATCACTTCAACATGGTGCTTACGGTTCTCGCGAGTTTGCGTCCAGGTGAGTGCCAACTGCACCGGGTTGCTGCACTGGTCTAGATTTTTCGCATCCAGAGCTGAATTGCTGGAGTGATTTCGATATGATGAAGTCTCTACTCAAGTTGGACTGCAAGGAGGGAGGATGACAAAGTGTAAGTCGCCTATGCAAGACCTGCCCTTCCACTGCTGCATGAAGATCTCGTCAGCGCACACACGCGCCAAGAGGATTTCATACAGAATCCTCCACAAGTCTCCTCAGAAAAAAAAAAAAAATGAGGATCAAGTTATTCTGCCGCAACTATCGTGAACACCGAGGCAGAATAATAAGGCAACCCTCGCTTGGGAATGGATATTCCATTGCTACTTCCACGTGATTTTTATTTGTGGTAACCAAGAGCCCGTGACCGCTAACAGTTGTCGAGGTGCCTACATTTGAGAGCAAAATATGACAGGGAGGTTGGTGAAAAGGCAGCTAACTTTGTGGAATAACGGGTCTGCGTGAAGGCACACCCGCTCCCTCACACGCACAGCTGGGAAGGAGGAGGAGGAGGAGGGGACGAAACGGGAATAGGGGCCGAATAGAAAAAAAAAAAAATAATCTGCCCAAATAAATCAGCTGAAAGTACACCATATTTGTATCGGCTTCACGACCACTGTTGTTCGGCCAAATGCGCCGAGCGCATATTCAACAGAACTTCATCTGCGATGGGCTTCAGTAGCGCCTGTGGTAGGTCGTGGCCAAGACGAGGAAAAATAACGAGCTTTGCATTTGGCACCATGTCGGCAAGTCGGTAGCCATTTGCCACGGGAATCAAGGGGTCTTTGGCACCATGCAGCACCAGCGTCGAGCATTTCAGACTGCGCAGGCCGCTGGCACGACTGGGTGCGCGCATAACGGCTGCAGCCTGTCGCCACTTACCGTCGTCATCAAACGTACCGCTGCGATTGTATCCACCGGTGACGAAGGCACTCACTTCCTCTCTTTTTCTTGAGTACATACCCTGACCTAGGTACTGGAGAAGCCACGCCATGTGATCTACACGGTCTTCAACACTGTTACTGCGTGGCTTCACCAGGAGGCGGGCATAATGCAGCAGGCCCGGGTTCGCGATGTCCGCGCCGCCTGCGTGGGAGCAGAAAATGTTGAGGCTGAGCACGTGCTCCGGGTGGTAGATGGCCATGAGTTGCACAATCATGCCGCCCATGCTCATACCAAAGATGTGCGCTTGTCGTATTTTCAGAGCTGTTAGCAGCCCGATCCCGTCTTCCATGATGTCTTGTAGGTTGTACGGCACGCGCTCACCAATGGACATCCATTGTGGCAGACCAAGCCGGATGGGAGCCGGGGTGCCGAACTCATCGAAGCGAGTGGACAACCCCGTGTCGCGGTTGTCGTAGCGGATGACGTAGTAGCCTTCGTCTACGAAGTGTTGCACAAAGCTTAGCGAATAGCCCAGAAGCGAGGTGCCGAGTCCCTGCACCAGCAGGAGGCAGGGGTGGGAGGGGTCACCGAAGGTGTTGTAGCAAATTGTGACGCGCTTGCCGGTGCTTGCGCATGTGCCTACTTGAGCTAACTTATCTTCAAAAGCGCCCAGAGCGGCTTCTGTTTTTAAGGTCGTTGACGAGGGGCTGTTGCTTTTGAGAGGAGACACTGTCATGTCGGCTGCCTCTGAGGAAGGCAGCGAGGTATCCATTATACTGCTGGCAGATGCTACTTGCGATTGAGATGGTCGCGGAGAGCAATAAAGAGTGGAGGCGTGCTCACGAGGGAAAGCTGTCACGCAATGGATGCAGCTTTTAATACGTTGCCAACACCAGTTGGGTTTGTATTGTGGGATCTCGTGTTCGCAGGCGGCAGCGAATGAGAGGGTGGCACGGTGTGGCTAAGAGAATGAGATGAAGGATTTCACTGAGCGAATGCGATTATTACTATACCTATATGTATATGTTTGGAGGAGGGTAGACAGGGGGGGGGAGGGGAGGGGAGGGAACAAGAAGAAGACAATCACCAAAAGAGCTGCGCCACTCAATAACGAGAGGGTAAAAACAGTAAAGGCAGGTCGCTTTGATGGGAGTGCTCCGATTGGCACACGCCACGCACACTGTGTCTAGGGTGTGAAAAAGGGCAGTGTCAGGCTAGCTGGTATGCAGGGGGGAAAAAGTGGAAAAGACACCACAAGGATGTTTGTCTTCTTTTGCTGCATTGACGACAGGCCTGCCTGTGGCCCCCCTCTGATTGCGATAAAAAAGAGTGGGGAGTGGAGTGGAGGTTTTTTTTTTTTTGAAAAGCAGAAAAGTGGCAGCGAAGCAGTGATGCCGGGGGCCGACTAAACATTTCGTGTTGAGTTGGGGGGGGGGCTGGGGGCAAAACGAGAATCGCTCTTCAGCCTACTCGCACTGTTGTATCTCACGATGACAAGGTGGCTCGATACAAGAGAAAAAAAAATGTCGGCACACACGCCAGGGGTACACAGTCGAGGGCGTGGGGGGGGGTGGGGGAGAAAGGGAAGGCGGGGTAGGGAGTCGAGGGTGTGTGTGGGCATCCCGTATGCTTCTATGAATGTGCCACCTAGGGGCTGGGTAAGATGTATGCGCAGTAGCACATGGTGCGGCGAGGTGCGTACGCATACAGACATCTACCCTTACAAGTATGCATATAGAAGGATATGTTTTGAGTGTTTTTCTGTCGCACTCGTGGGTGCGACAGTCTATGGATAAGCACCAGCTGTGCTCTGTGGCTCGTAGTGAGCAGCAAAGGGTGTTGCGTGTGTGGGTGTTGAGGACCAGTATCAATTGCGCAATCGACAAGGCACACATACACATACACAAACACACACATTCTCCCCTCTCAAGGCGAGGGGTGGGGGTGGGGGCACGTGGGCACCCTCTCTTTCTTCTTCGCGAAGAAGAAAAAAGAAGAGGGAAAACGACGTTATCCATGCAAAGGAGTTATGTAGGCGAGCCAGAGGGGTTCCATGAAACGGGGTGCAGTTGAAGCTAATGCTGTACTATCATCTGGTGTTTTATTGCAGTCCAGTATATATTTTTACCCACTTGTGCATGATGATATGCTGTCCCACCGCGTCGTCTCGCTACCTTTCCACCATACAAGGAGGGTATTGACGGAAGGGGGTACAGGGATCTGTACAAATTCTTCGAACTACACACAGTTATTCACGTAGGTAAAGTGGGCCTCCATCCAGGACCCAGAAAACTTCATTTCCGCCCTTTCCCTCCGTTGACGGGTATATGCAACATCCGAGAATCAATTAGAGGGAGAAACACGACACACTGGCGTATCACATCACGCGTCGCTGTCCGTGTCATTGTCATTCGACATTGTACTGGGCGTGGTACGTGTGGAGCTGCTGTCGGTGTCGGTTGTCGTGATTGTGTTCGTCATAGAAATCGAGTGATCAAGGCTTTGCCCATTTATGAGCCTGCGCATTGAAGAAGCGACGTTGGTTGCGGAACTGTGAGCAGCTGATGCTGACTGGTTTCGTATCCTGAGCGCAGCGGCCTGGCGCTGCCGGAAAAGATCTTCCGTGCTGCTCACACTGCTGCTCTTCTCGGTGCTCACAACCGAAGACGCTGCTGAGGTGACTTCTGTGAAGTCGTCGGAGGTGTAACCCACTTCACTACGGGGTTCTCCTTTTGCCGCACTTGCGCTGCGAGCCGGCCCGCCGCGCCTGGCAGCAGCAAAGTCAGCCTCCCTCCACGGTCCCTTGCGGTACGGGACGGGGTCGTCTTCGTATGCTTTGACGATATCGACTCGCAGAGGGGGCGACGAGGAGGTGCGTCGCTGCCCGAAAGCGGCACGCAGCGCGTTCATGTGGCGGTAGTGTGTCGACTCGTGAGCCTCGAGGCGGTCCCGCATTTGCTGCACTTGATGGCGTAAGGCGTACAGGTGCAGCGCCATTTCTTTTCTCACTTCACTGGAAAGGGAGACGTCCGTCTGGTTCGCTACAAGGGAGGGCAGGGGTGCACCAGCATCTGTCGCACAAACGTTCATTCCAGGTGCCTCAGATGAGACGACAGCCACGTCACTAGTGGCTGTGTTTTTCTCCGATTTCGTGAACGTCGACGCATTGGTTTGTGTGGAGACGACTTGCTTACTGGGCTGGTACTGGGGTGATGATGCCACAGCTGATGGCTTAAGGGGTGGGGAATGGGGGAAGAGGGACGACGGCACAGGAGGCGTGGGCTGCTGAAGCTGGAAGGTGCAAATAAGTTGCTGTTGTGCATGATCGATTGCGGCTGCTTTAAATACGCACTCTCGCAGGCGGCGCTCGAGCGCGGCAGTTACGTCAGCATACAGCGTCTCCTGGGTTCCGGAGATTTCTTCGAGAACATGTACCTCTCGCACGCCTTTCACATCCTCGGTCTCCTCCTCAGCGACTGCGTCTCCCCGAACAACCGCCTCCACAATCTCTCTTTCCTGCTTGCGAGGTTCTAGAGGACTGACAGGTGGCGATGCAGCAGTTTTGATCAGCGAGGGGGGCGGATCATGTGGCGTTTCTATCTGCGCCTCGTTCTGTGGACTTTCTGCACCCGGGGACCGAGGGGTTGTACAGGTATCTTTGACTAGAGGCGGTGTTCGGTCAGCTACCTCCCTGTAGTCAGGAAGGTGCTGCAGCGTTGGATCTGTGCTATACGAC
The DNA here is from genome assembly GCA_000333855.2 of Endotrypanum monterogeii. Lineage (NCBI taxonomy): Eukaryota > Euglenozoa > Kinetoplastea > Trypanosomatida > Trypanosomatidae > Endotrypanum > Endotrypanum monterogeii. The sequence continues at coordinate 471,499 of CM007348.1, read as the reverse complement.
GGTGACGGTTCTCTTGGTCCCACCAGCGCCGTGGCCAAAGGGGTACATGAGAGCGAGTCATTAACTGCTGGGGCAGCATTCCACAAGACCCCCTCGGACTGCTTTGACTCGAGGGACGCGACTAGCGAGCTCAGCCAATAGTGGCCTTCGCGTTGATTGCCTTTGCTGGTGAATGGAAGACCGCAGGATAGAGGTTGGTCAATGCACCCCAGATTTTTTCGATCGCAGTAGACATCACCCGAGAAGTTAGCATAGGCCAGTCGAAGACGCAATGGAACATCCATTTCTGGTTTGTAGCCGCGCTTCAACTGAAGGTCACCCCTGTTTGCGCCAGTAATGGAAACACATACAATATATATATATATATATATATCTATATGGATATATACATTCAGTAGTCACCGCCCTTGTGTCTTCTTTTCAACTTGTCTATACCAGCCAATGAGCCCGGCGTATGACGTCTGTTGGCCCTGGCTTGTGTGGGTATGCTGCTGCATGCAAACTAGTGTGTCCAGTCAGATATCTTTTTTTTTCCCTCTGGTACGCTAAATGGGCATGTCGGTGAGTCACTGGATGAGAGGAGGAGGCGTGGAGAGGAGAGTGATGAGCTACTGGGATACACAACATAAAGAGGGGAGGGGAGGGGAGGGGAGGAGGGGAGGAGGGGGGGGAGCGTGGGATGGACAGAGAGGCACACATGGGGCGGGCGTTCGCGTGTTGCATTCTTTTTACCCCTCCCTCTTTTGAGGATAACTGCCGCTGTATTACCCGCAAGGGCGAGGAAATGAATGAAACTCGACACACACAGTCACACACACACACACACATACACACACCTACACACACCTACACACACACCTACAAACACACAAATTGACGAGTAGAGGAGACTATGGGATGGAGTGGGTAAGAGGCACAGCACAGCACACCACACCACTCTCTCGGCGACACAGTCACTTTCTTTGGAGCGTTCTCGCTTCCTGCAATGCCAAGCTCCTATTCAATTCCGCTTCACTCACTATTTCCGACCCACTCACGCATACCATCAGTCTCTCCGCAGACGGTGCCTCCACAGTGTCGTGATTACACCTCAGCGTAGGATGAGAGAACGGTATACGACATCCTCTGGTTTGCCAATCAGAATAATTGTCTCTGGTTCCTTTTTTTTGTCCTCCGAGTAGAGGGTAATGGAGAGCGACTTATACACGTTCGTGGAGGACAGAAAACCAGAGCTTTCCTTGCGCACGTCACACGAGACCAGGCCTTCGTTGCCACTGGAAGGGTTCTTGAGTGTGAGAAGCATCTGCAGTCGGCGTTGCTTAAGCCCCAGAAGATCAGATAACTCGTAGGAGCCGCTGCGGATGCGGCGCATGAGCGGCAGCTTAAATCCCCCAGTGGCATTGTAAGTACGGAAGTCTCCGGTGCGCGGATGCGAGCCGAGGTGCTGGACCACCTTTTCATTGTGCATGACAAGCGCGATGGATTGGTTGTAGACTGTCTCTGCATTAATGCGGTATCGCCGAACAAGGGATAGAGTGACAGTGTAGCAGACAAGGCAGCTCGCGAAACCGCTCATAAACCCGAGCCGAGCGACCGTTTGGAGACTAAAGCGGGAGAGGAGCACGTAGCCCTTGAAGAATATATATATGACCACCAGCGTCGCGAGGGCTCCGGCAGCTACCTTCGAGTAAAAAACGACCATGTCCGTCGGTAACCCGAAAATGGTACCGCTGTAGTGCGGGGTAGATTTGTCGTAGGCGACATCGTCCAGCTTGACTTTAGCTGGCGAGCGACCAAAGATAGACTCCATGAAGGTTCGACGCGGCGCGTACAGCGCCTGGAGAGGGCAAGATGTTTGGGGAGAGGCTGCGACGGCCACGGAATGCGAGGGGATCCGAGCGACCTGACGGGCTGCAAGTCCCATTCCGGCCACAGGGTGTGCCATGTACAGACGACGCAGCATTTTGAAAAAAAAAATGTTTCGTTGATGTTTTGTTCTTCTGTGCGGGTTCGATATATGTCGGCCTTTTTTTTTGTGGTTTCTCAGAGTAGGAGAGGGAGGAAACAACGGAGATAGTTGGGGAGGATATACACACATACACGAGCACAATCCAAGGCCGATAATGGTTCTTTCCACGCCAAAACGTACACATCGTAGACCAGAAAAAAAAAGATATAGATAAGTATATATCTTCTGCAGTTTTCATTTGCTCGCAACGAGAGACACCTATGGGGTTCGATGAGGGCGACATGCATGCCACCCACGCACATGATAAGGTCTGCGCACATCCGTATACATGTCAAGTGTATGTACACGCGAGTTTTTTTTTTTTGTGTTAAGACTTATATGATACAAAAGACATTTTTTTTTTTTCACTGGCAGCATGGGTGTGAGAGCGGTGCCGAGAGGATAACAGAGACGGGCTTTACTGAGGTCACATAGTCATGGAATGGGGCGGCGGAGGGAGGGTGAGTGTAGTGCTGTAGATTTTTAAAATCAGCCCTCATTGCACGCCAGGGCAGATCCAGACGTCGAACTCACATTGAGGATGGAAAGGGTTGTGAGTAAACACTAGAAAGATAAAATATATGGGTGTTACCTTCATCCCGTTTGCCTCTTCAGAAGGAAGCAAATTCAGTGACGACATGCTTTTACGCTTCTCTTACACCAATGGCCCCTGTTGTTTGTGTATGTGTGAGTGTCAATGTCGTTTTCATAAGCGGACGGATTAAAAATAAAAATCTAAGGGAGAGGGGGAAACAAATTTGTGTATATATATATATATATATATATATATATGTGTGTGTGGAGAGTGTCATCGTGCATCTACACACCGACACACGTCCCTACGTCACTGCCCGCGTGTAGACGGGAGTTTGCGCACCAGCACGTTGCACATACAGCTGTTTCTCCACAGCGCTAGGAAACCATGTGGGCCTATGATCTCCCGCATATTGACTTCACGATTTGTTCTCTGGAAGACGGACTGAGGGAGGGGGGAGGATATGAGAAAAAACAACAACGAGTCGAATGTGAAAAGAGGATGGGAGCGCTGATTATTCTACTCAAGACAACCAATGTGTGCGAGACGAGGGGGAGGGGGGGGGTGGGAAGGAAGGAAGAAGTAAACACGTACACATACACACACACCTAGGGCCATCGCACTATGAAGGAAGAAGTGGGGAACACAACAGAAAATACCTTCACTGTTTTGGTGCGCGTCGAAGATACACTGTTGACTTCGCTGCACAGATAAAAGATGATGAGCGAGAAAAGAGAGGAGAAACAAGTTGTGTAAAAAATGAAAGAAATCCAACCGAAACACATGGGTGTGTGGGGTCGATAAACGCCATAATGAGTGACAGGAACGCATGTAAATACAAGCGAGAATACATGCAGCAGAAGCATTAATAATAATAATAATATGTCATCTTAATGCCCCCCACTTGAATTCCTTCTCCTCTATATCTTGTTCCGATATCAATGTAGAGTTGAAGTCTCACCAGGGGAAGGTAATCGTCGTTTCTCCCGCCCCCCCCCCCAAAAAAAAAGGGAAGAGGAAGCGGCGGGGAGGAGTGTATACACACACCTCGATCACTTTTGGCGAGAGAAACAAGAAAAAATCTGACTCGATAGAGAGTTCGCATTCAAAAGATATCAGAGCACCGACACATTGGGGGGGGGCAAAACAGACAAAACAATGCACAAAACACACACGAGTCGATTGGTCCAGCAACAAGGCAGCACAAGGGGTGCGTATGTGTGTCTGTGGGGAGGGGCAGGGGAGGGCGAGGGAAAATAGAGATAGGGGTTTGAGAAGTCTGAGCGTGAGCTTAAAAAAAAAAAATACACTATTGACTGTAATAGCGCACACATGCACACATCTATACCGTCGCCTAGTTCTATTCGATCCACGACTGTACGAGATTGCGCATCCGCGTTTAGCTAGAGGGGAGGGGACGCTGATACCTTCCTTTTATCTTTTCTCCCAAACGCAGTCTAGTCGAGGGTTCAGAAGACACCCCCTGCCACAGATGTGCATGGAAAAGGAGAAAAACAACAACAACATATCGTTGCCTCTATTTGTGTGTTTGGTTCTTCTGTCGAACACATGTGCTTTTTCTGTGTGAGTTCTGCTCGACTCTTGCCCCCCCCCCTTGTCGACTCGGTGCAACAGCGAAGAACTTCGCTTGGCTCTGCTTTACATGACGGTGCATGGTACACAGACCTTCGACCTCACTTTCTTTGTGTTTCGATTTCTCCTCGTTTCTGTCGCAGTAGTTGGCGTTCTGATCGATGAAGGTGCGCACGATAACTGTCCCTGTCGTGGCTCTGTCGTGCCTTCCGTGTGTTGGTTGGATTTGGTGCTGCTGCTGGAGGTGACCTCTGTAGGAATGCCCAACTGGACATGTGGCATATGAGTCAGCACTTCTTCTGTTTGGGCCTCGCTTTGCCCTAGGCGCAGTTGCAACAGCTGCCGGCGAAATTCTTCTAGATGAAAATTCAGAAGCGGGAGTGCAGTCCACTGTGTTTGCTTGTCCAAACAAATGTGTTCGAGCAGTTCCACGGTGCGACTGTGGGCGCAGAAGCGAGGGCGCGTGTCGAGCACTTCTGGCTTCAGCGCAAATGTTACATGGCGTTTTATTACCCTCTGCGAGTAGGTGGGCAACATGGACGAGCTGATGATGGGCGATGTGATGTTGCCATTGAGGCGACCAGTGCTGTCCTTTTTGGGTTCCAGTGTGGCGGAGAAGATGACATACTTCAATTTTTTTGATGTGATGGGCGTGGAGGGGGTGCTGGTACCGATAATCGCGTGCTTTATGCACGACACGAGTGGGGTTGCCGACGAGGGAGAAGTGCAAGCCAGGGGATGTGCAGTGTAGTCATTGCTGCCTGCACATTTGTTGATGGCTTCCTTGGACGAGTTGGTGGCTCTACTTCCAGTATTGCCGTCACCGTCGCTTGACGCATTTGATGCAAAGGAGATATTCTGAGCAGTCAGCAACATCGGCGTTTCCGAACCGTCCATGCTGTCGGATGAGTGCGTGGGGGTCTGGGAGGAGATACGATTCATGCCAGAGATCGACGCTCGCGGGGGTAGTGAAGCAATGAAGTGCTCGACATCCATGCCTGCTGTAGAAAACGTGATGTGTGGCACACGCACCTCCGAATGCTCAAGTTGGTGCAGCTTTTCTCGCAGAACCGCGTTGGCTTCCCATGACGCTTTCATTTTGTCGCCAAGCTCTCGCAGATGCTCTTCCTGTGCTACTAGTACTTGTGCCGAGGAAAGGAATGCTCGGCGAGCCTCCCGTACGGCCGTTATCGAGCCGGGATAGATATCCGGGTCCGCCAGTGAACAGCTGTGCTGTTGCAGAATTTCTGCCTTGGGATCGACCAGCTGTAGATCCTTCTGGAGGATGTTTAACATGGTGAGGTAGTGCGATTCAAAGAGGCGCAAGGTGATCGCTTTTTGCCGCCAGAAGTGAATTGTGTTGGCGGCCTCAACGGTGCGAGTCCAACTGAGACGTTGGCCCTTGGCCCTCGATCGCAAACGCGCCCGCTGCTCTTCCTCGTATACAGCCTGCAGTGCAGCTGTGTGTCGCTCTAGGTTATGCAACTGAAGATGCAGCGCAGCAACGTTGCCAAGGAATATCTCGTACGCGTCGCTCATTGCTGTCGCTGTGTCCGCTTCCATACCCCTGGGCACACCCGAGGCGGAGGAATGTGTGCAGCTCACCTGGCCTTGTTGGTATGCTATACTCGCTTCGACAGCCCCCACTGTCTTTTCCCCCTCGCCAGTTTCGTACCGGGTGAGCTCCGCTTCATTGGGTGGCCGTTGTTGGCATTTAGATGCGTCTGCCGGTTCACCGTCCTTGGCGCAGAAGGGGGAGGCCTGAAAAAAGGATGCAAACCCACAGCCTGCCTCGACTTTGCTTTCCTTGCGACAGAGTACACCGGGACTACTGGCCCAGTGTGTTTCTCCAAAGACTGCTGGGAGGTTGTGCAGCACGTATTGGCACGAACGTGGCGCGTAGGGGTCAGGCACCACCTCGAGAAGAGCGGCAGGCTGCGTCCGCTTCACCCCCTCCTCTTTCTCCAGCACGTGCCACATTGGCTGACTGCCACTTTTGTTCCCGGGCCTGTGATATCGGGGGCTGTCATCGTTACTTGTATTGCTCGCCGCTTCCCGCGCAGGGGAGGAGCGCCGTATCGAGCTGCGCAGGCTTGTGGTGATGATCAAGTCCTCACTCTGGTCGTCGTCGCTGAGGGTGGATGTGGGGGCTGACAAGCGACTACTGAGAGTCGGCAGTGTATCTGCCGGGCTCTTCACACGGGCTGTAGCGCCGTGTTCGTATCGGTGAGAGAGGTTATTGTGAATCCAGCGGAGCTCACGCGCTAGCTGGGTGAAAATCTTTGGACTCTTGCGCTTTGACGACGCAGGGTCGGCTGAGGTGGAAGGTCGCCTCACCTTACTGGGGCTATCTGCCCTTGTGGGAGAACACAAGTTTTTGTTGAAGGGGATCGATGACAGCGAAGGCGTTTCCTCGAGGTGATGGTTACCCAAATCTTGTCGTAGGCTCAAACTTTCCCAGCTTTCCTGATGGTGGGAGCGATATGCAGGCAACCTAGAGGACGATGTACTTGTGAGGATTGACGTCTTCGTCTCCGACGACATTCCCAGTGGGTCTGACAATTCTATTATGCTGTGGTTGGGTACACTATCGGGAGAAGTGCCGACTGGGTGCCACGCTGCCGACTTGGGCTCCATGCTCGACAGCACCAGACAGGAGTTCGTTGGGCTAGTAGAGATCATTACACGAGCAGGGGTGAAAAACCGAGAAAAATAAATATACTGTGCCCAGGGATACCAAGGGCAAACTGAAAAAAAAAGAAGAAGCCCTCGATGACCCTCACGGGGAGGTGGTGGGGAAGAGGCGATGAGGATTGCGTGACACCAAACCTGCTACGGTGACCACCCCCTTGTGTTTTCGTTTCCACTCTGCAGGAGAAGGCAATGAGAGAAATCAGATGCTCAAAACCTTCCCTTCCATACACCCATACACACTCGCAGACAGACAGACAGACAGGCTGGCTCCGTCACGTGTAATTGACAATGATATACAAAATGTGCCGTCCGAGGCAATAGAAATCAAAAGCAGACCCCTCCGCGTAAAAGGGAGCTTACAAAATCAGGAGGCAGAAGACCGGTACAAGTCAGGACCCAACAAGCTACCCATACACAGACATATATATATATATATATATATATGTGTGTATATGTATAAATAAAGTCCAAAGGGTATTGAGGTCGAAGCCATACAAAAGTGTGCGATGGTGAACAGAAAATTGAGAAGAGAAAAATGCACACCAAAACAAAACGAAGTAGAAAAACCAAGAGTATTGATCTTATATATATATAATATTTACACCTGCGTTTTCTTTCTGGTGTACACTCGATTAGGTCTACAAGAGCACTGCTTTTTAACAGCGCGCGTGTGTTGGTGGTGGTGGTGGGTGGGGGGGGGGAGAGGAGGGGGAGTGGATGAAATGCCGGCGATGTCCTTTTCTCCCTCTCTCTCTCACACACACACACACACACACACTTACACACAGAGACAAAACGTACGCAAAAAAAAAAATAAAAAAATGACAGCGTTGAATGAAGAAGTTTAGAAAAGGAGCACGAAAAAAAAAAAATAATGACTGTTAGAGTGGGGATGAGGAGATGATCGGTAGCAGGAGCGGTAAATGGCTGGTTCGCTTGAGGTTAGTTCGACCGTGTCACACCGTAGAAAATCTACTCATCAATTTGTTTTTGACAGAATGTAATTTTCTTGCCTCCTCAAAAATGAATTAAAAAAGTTTAGGAATTTTTTTGAGTCTAAGTGAAGTTTCTCTCTATGTATATATATATGTATATATGTACGGGTGCGTCGAGGGGAAAGAGGGGGGGATTTGGCAGAGGGTGAGAGAATATCTTGTCGAGGAAAAGACAGTGGTCGGCCACGAGGAAAATACTTTGCGAGGAGCATTTTCATCTCATTTCATGACACCTGTGACGATGAGCCGAGAGACGGGGGATGCGGGTTTCTGTTGTATTGGGGGCAATCTTTCTGTGGGGGGCATAATACCTTTCTTCAGAAGAACACCCAGGCTCCAACCTCGCTGAACAGTGGAAACACAGAAGCGTGAGTTCACATAGTGCCAAGGTCTTTTTCCAATGTGAAGTGACTATATATATATATTTTTTTTTTGTGCCTTGTCTTTTAGTGCTAGGGGAGTTGTCCCCCGTCACTTCCGCCACTACGGAAGCCACGAAACAGAGAAGAAGGTGAGGCCAAACGACCACAGAAAAGGTACACTGGACCTATATCACATTATCTTTACCTTTTCTTTCTCATTTCCCTCCTTCAAGACACCGACAGCGACACACACACACACACACACACACACACCCGACCAGACTGGCACGTAAAGAGCATTATCAACCACAAATTGTAAAAATAATAATAATATATATTCAAAAAAGCTGGTCGCTTGTTATTTGGGGTGGGGGCAGAGATCTAAGCCCTCCGTCAAGGTGCTACAGTAGGGGGGGGGGTAGAGAGGATGAAGGGGGGAAGGGGGGAGGACGAGCTGCAGTTCCATCAGCACCACCGATGGTTGATGCGTTTGTGACAAACTCCAGCAAGACAAGGATGGGTATCGAAAATCTGCCCCTCCCCAGTCTCTTGCAACTGAATGCCATCTCGTGACCGGCGAAATATATATATATATATCGCATAACTTCTCCTGATTCGTCTCCCTCTGACTCCCTCTCCTCCTCCCACCTACTTCTCACCTTCCATTACACTTGCTCTCCGATGTTGGCGGGGAGTTCCTCAATCTGTGTTGCGTAGAACTGCTCAATATCGCGCAACAAACGCAGTTCGTCACGCCGTACAAAGGTGATGGCGAGCCCAGTGCGACCCATGCGGCCCGTGCGGCCAATACGGTGAATGTATTGCTCACGGGCAAGGGGCAAATCGTAGTTGAGGACGAGCGAGACACGCTCCACATCAATACCTCGCGCCCAGAGGTCTGTTGTTATGAGGACGCGGCTGTGGCCGTCGCGGAACTGCCGCATAATTTCGTCGCGCTCCGCCTGCGGCATGTCCCCGTGCATCGCGGTCACAGTAAACTTTTCGCGCGTCATTTTTTTAGCGAGCTGCTCTACTTTTTTCCGTGTGTTGCAAAAGACCACAGCGTGGGCAATTGTGAGACTATCGTACAGCTCTATGAGGACATCAAATTTGTTCTTCTCTTCATCGACGGAGACAAAGTACTGTTTTACGCTATCCACAGTGATCTCGTCGCGCTTGACGAGAATGCTCGCGGGCTCTGTCATAAATTTCTCGGTCATCTCCAGCACATCTGCGGGAAGTGTCGCAGACACGAGAATGATTTGCAGGGGCGGGACCATGCGGTAGATGTCGTGGATCTGAGCCTTGAAGCCCTTGCCCAACATCTCATCAGCCTCGTCCAATACTAGGGTCTTCAGTCCAGTTACGCGAAGGCTCTTGCGGCGGATCATGTCGAACACGCGACCGGGGGTGCCGGAGACGATGTGCACGCCGCCATCGAGGCGGCGGATGTCTTCCTCAGTACTTTTGCCGCCGATGCACGCGTACGCCGTCAGCCCCATGTGGTGACCAATATTGTTGCACAGATCCTGCGTCTGAACCGCCAGCTCGCGAGTTGGTGAAAGGATAAGGGCCTGTGTCTCACGTGTGTGTGGGTCGCAGGCCTGCAGGAGACAGACACAGAAGGCAGATGTTTTCCCCGTGCCCGAGGACGCCTGCGCGATGACATCACGCCCCTTCAGGAAAGGCATAATGAATCGCTTTTGGATGGCCGTGGGCTGCTTGTAGCCAAAGCTGTACATACCTTTCAGTAGCTCATCCTTCAGCCCCATTGCCTCGAAGGTGGGAATGGCCAAGACGTTGGCCTGGATATCATCGACTTGCTCCGCGTCCATGGTAGCCAGAGAGATGAGGTACTGTCGTATCTGCGGGCGTGCGCGTCTTTTCGGAACACGTTTCTGTGTGCTTGACGGTTTTGACGTGAATATTAATGCTCCGCTGAATATTTACACAATATATATATATATATATATATATATAGGGTATGTGAGTGATGTAGTAGAAGAGTTTTTTTTTTTTTTTTGAAACGTTTACAGCGAGGGAGATAAATGAGGAGGTGATAGGAAAAGGAGCAGGGGGCGCTTGCAGATGTGTATGAGTGTGTGTAAGTATTGGTATGCCAGTTGGCATTTATTCTTCAAGCACGCCGCAGTTTACACGATATTTGAGGGGGACAGGAAGAGCTCTTGTATCGAGCGTCAGTGCACTGCTGTCGTCGACAGGACTGGTTGTGTAGAGGGCGGAGGAGCAGGGGCACGAAGTCCCCTCCAAGATACGGTCATTTTTCTTTCTCTCACGCAAACCGACTCGTCTGTAGACATCACACTTCAGACGGTCGGGGTTCAGGGCACAAAACAAACAACTGGGAGAGGAAAAGCAGTAGTGATTGTTTCATTTTTTTTTTTTTGTGTGAGTCGGAGGCCGCGGGCGCACAACTGTTGTATCCGACATGCTGGGGTTGTCCTCATCGAAGGGACTTGTGCTAGGTGAAGATAGTGAGCGACTGGTGGTTGTGGGGGCTGGCGGCGAAAAGAGCGCCGGCGACTCCGGCGGGAAAAAAACATGAATACGTGATACCCCGGGAAAGGTGTGCGCGTCCCACATAGTTCTAAGCCGCCAGGACATTGTCTTGCAGCCGCAACGCACGTGATGTCATTTGTTCCCGGTGGAGTGCTTCTCGCAGTCGAGCGATAACACAAGCACTGCGTCGGCACGCCTCCTCCAGAACGTCGTGGCGCTCCTGGACAATCCTCAGTTTTGCTTGCAGTTCCACTAACTGCGGTCCGCGTTGAGCCTCGTCGAGGCTGCGCTCTACCATGCTGCGCATGACGCTTGTTTCGCTGCGACACTGCTGCTCCAGCACTTTTCTCGCGGCCTTCTCTGCCTCTGCGCTCTGGCGGCTTTTGGCGATGTCTGACTTGAGCCTGTCCACCTCCGCCGACCACTCTTGTAGCTCCTCTTGGAGCGCTTTTTTTTCAAGCGCAGCAGTTGCTTGCGCGTGTTGTGTGCGTTCCTCTGCCTCCTCCAGACGCACGCGAGCCTGGGATACTTGCATCTGAAGCGTCTTTTCGTTTGCCTCCTCAAGCTCAGCTACTTCCGCTGCATGGCGGTCGCGTTCGGTCTGCAACTGTGCACGGTGGTCTTCCTTCAGCGTGTCCAATGCTTCTTGAAAATTAAAGGCATGTTTTTCCGTCTCGCGCAGTTGCTGCTGCGTCGCTTCCAGCAACGCCTCTGTCGCGTGCTGCTGCTTCATCTTCTGCTGAAGAACCGAAGCTTCTTTCTGTGCTGACCGAGCCTCTTCTCGCGCTGCGTGGAGACGATCTTCTAGCATCAAACTGCGTTGCTCGGCTGTCCGGAGGGATTCCTCCACGCTAAGGAGTTTCGCAGCCGCCGTCTCTGCAGAGGTGCTCAACTGGTATCGAAGATTCCGCTCCTTGTCCGCCAGGCTCACATACTTGTGCTTGAGATTCTGGAGCTCTTCCTGTTGCACATTGTATCGGTGTTGCAGATCCTCGAGTTCCGATTGCTGCTCCCTAATCCCTTCGAGTTTTTTCGTCAACTTCGAGATGCGTAGACGACTCTGGTGCCGCTCCAGGAGGGCTTCTTCGTGCGACTGGGAGACAACGTTCAACTTCTCTACACTCCTCTTTAGGTGCTGTGTGACGGTGCGCACGTCAAACACAGCACTGTACCAGTTCACCTCCGCGGCGGTGCATCGATGTGCGAGAATCTCCACTAAATCGAAGTTTTCCTCTGCCTCAAGGGCACTCTGCGCTCTAGAGACATGCTCCTCGAACGCTTGAGCTCGCAACCGCCCCGCCAAGTCCTCGGCGTTTCGTTTTGCAGACTGGGCGATGTTCGCGTAATGATGTGCTTCAAGACCCACTCGTTGAAGGGCTTCCGCGTGTTTCTTTTCTTCGAACTCGTAATCCTGCTGCATTGTCCTCTGCCAAGACTCCCACTTTGCAATAGTGGCCTCGGCGGCCGCTTGCTGGACAGAGACCCGAGTATAGAAATGATAAATTTCAGACATCGCCTCCCTCAGCTCCCGAAGCGAGTGGGCGGATACACTTTCGAGGAGATGACGCTCGCGGGCCTCTGACGCCAGGAGAAGCTTGAACACGTACGCCTCCCACTGGTCACAGCACCACTGCGCATTCTGTATATTTTGACGAGCGCTGCGCAGCTCTGCTAGCACGTCCTTCACGCCATTGACAATGTCACGCAGTCCGTGATTCAAATCAGAGGGACGCTCAAGGAGGCTTCTCAGTTCCCCAACGTCTTCTCGCCAGACGGCGCACTTCTTATCTTGGGTTTCTATGAGGTGCTGCTTCTCACGTAAATCAGCTTGTAGCGATGCGACGAGAGTCTGCGCTGCGCGCAGCTGTATTTCCAGCTCTTCGCGTGCCTTCAAAGTCTGTTCCACCAGAGCGCGCATGCGCTTGTTGTCTTCAAACAGCTTGAGCGCATCGGAGTCTTTTTCAGCGATGGCCTCAAAGTAGTTTTGGAGAATTACATCGACATCGCTGTCAGCCATTACGCATGATGCAATATTTATGAAAGTGTATGTATGTATGTATGTGTGTATATGTGGCGTGTTTCGGTGCACTGACAATTCAGTGTGAAGGTGAGCGCAGAGTTCAGAGGATGCAGCGCACCGAATGTAACACAGCCTACCATCGAATATGTCTCTCGCTTTCTGTGTGTGTGAGTGTGTGAAAGAGGAAGTGTAAGGTGGAAAGGGAAAGGCGTGGTTGGCATCTGACGTCCAGCTGTTGTGTAAGAAATCAGTAGGCACATTTTATTATTTTCTCATTCTCCGCATGCGGTTATATATGTATATAGCTACACATATAACTGTGACTGGTATTCTGGAACTTCTCCTCTCTCTGCGTTTGCGTCTACATGGATGTGTGGACAGGTTCACCAATGTAGGCGAAGGCTGTGCACCACAACGTAGAGTGAAGAGAAGGTATCAAAGGCCTAGGTCATCCGTTGGTCACAAAGACATCGGCAGGGCACGTACTCCAGCGGACGACTACACACCAGTTTCGAGGTCATAGTCCCTTGGACATCATTACAACTTTTCCTTCTTTTTTTAGTTCTCAATTTTCGTGCCATGTTTGCATCAATCAAGTCTCCGCGCACCGCCAGTGCCAACAAGAAAACTCTTCCAAGATGAATGAGAGCACTGCCTTGGCCACATGATGAAATAAAACAAAAAAACAAAAGAGATAGTTCAGCGGCGGATCGGGATATGATTCAGTGTGCGAAAAAAAAACAAAAAACAAACAAAAAAAAGATACGATAGATGCTGGCGATCATCCAAGTGTGAAGCAGGCGCTGTAATTCTCTGTAGCGCACGAACCTCTGCGATGGTAGAAACAGCTCAAACACAAACATAAGTGACCCATTGAATTATTTTGATCGTGAGTTTCTTTTTTTTCTTTTTTCCACTGTTTCCCTCAAAGCCCCATCTTGCGGCGGCGAGCCACCGTCTCGTCGTCGCTGTCGCCGTCGTAACCGAATCGATCCTCAAGGTGGCGCACATCGTCCACGTCTACACAATGTTGGATCTGCTCAGCGCGTTCCTCCTCTGACAGGCGGTGTTGATTGGTGTGGTGCGCCGTGGTGTGCGGCGAGCAGATGGGGTTGGTGGTAGCTGATGTGGAGCCATTCGAGGACGGCTGCGGTGGGCGGGTGTCATGCTTCAGCGGTACTGATGGGCGTTTCGGCATCCCTGCTCCCTGCAGTTTTGATTGGCGGAGTGCTGCCGTGGTGGGGCCTTGGCCACGGGGTGCCAGCTTCGGATGCTGCTGTTGCTGATCAAGTCGCGCCTCGAAGGCAGCAATTTCATTTGCAGAGTTCTCCAGGCCGTTCGCCTCATCATGTTCATAGGTGCCCTGTAACATAACGTCCGTCGAGTTTTTAGAGGAGGACGAGAGTCCACCAGCCTTGGGATCAGGTTTACATTTGGGTGCCATGACGCTGAGTGCGTTGATGGGGTAGCCCTAAGTCCGAGCGGTGTGTCTGTGTGTGTGTGTGTGTGTGTGCAAAGCTGGAGCAGTGGGAAGGAAGGTGTCGTGTGAGAAGGCCAGTGGGTACCTAGGTGAATAAATACTGTAGCAGACCTTTCCGCCGAGAACTGCCGGGTGTTCACAGAGAGAAAGAGATGCGCCCCTAACAAATTTCCTGCTTGAATGCTGTTGTTGACGCGGGGGAGGATGGGTGGTGTGTGTGTGTGTCATGAGAGGGTTTTGTTTTGGTAGGGAGTTTGACGTTATTCGCTGGAGCTATGCGTTGTTCTCTTCCTTTTTGTTTTGATTTTGCTGCACCACACCGAACGGCATTTTCATGGTCGTCCGATTCTTTCCTGTCAGCTCATAAGAAGCATTTTGTTGGCCACCCTACAACACTTGCACCTTAAACACCGAAGGCGTTGTATTGCCCCCCTCGTTTCACCTACGCCGTAGGGGGCAGGAAGAGGGGGCTCATCGCTTTTTTTTTTTTTACGGCACACCTAATATATCATAAATTAGGAGCGGGTACCAACAACTCCACTTCGCTCGCAGCCGCTGCATAATTGCTTCCGCTGAGTGCATCAGGAGGAGTTATCAAATGATGTCGGGTCGGGACCTTCGGGACACTCTTCGTCCATGTAATGCGCGCCTAATGAACCTCCTCCCTCCTCTCGTCTCGTCGTCTACTGTCCGCGTGCCTCCACTGGTGCAAGTCAAGATAGTGTCTCTCGCAAACCCCTGGTGCTCGCTGACGATGTGTATGTGTGTATCGTCCATTGGTTCTATCCACCAAAGAGGGTTACACACTCCGCTAGTGCCCCTTAGCAGTGAACACTCGACTAAACACAACGTACTGGCTTGCCACCATTGGGGGGGGGGTGCCGCCCAGGGCCTAGAGAATTCGTCGAAGCACATTCCTAGTAGAAGGTACCCTGGAAACCTTACCACGCGAGCAGGCACACACACGGAGGTGGTTATGAATGCCATCTGGGTATTTGGGCTGCCACCCTCTTCTCCCTTTGTAGTCGTAAAGTACTGTGGTGGGTTCGCTGGATGATGATTGCCGTTTGACACTCGTCTGCATTGATTTATCACAGCGCTACAGCGGCAGCGATGATGCAGACCCAACCTCCCATCATGATATATCCCCCTGCGGGAGCCAACTGACTCAACGTGCTGGGGGCGCCGAATACACGTGCGTACACAGTGCCCGAGAAAAGCGTTGTTCCAGCCAAAAACATCCACGCAGAGATACGCAGCCGCGTCGCAGCGACTGGGTTCGATCTCTGAATACATTGACTGAATGCGAGTGCGCTGAGAGCTGCGATGCTGTGCATGAGTTGGTAGTGAGCGCCAACCACGAAGGCGTTTCGTTCTTCTGGGGTTTTCTTTTTCAAAGCGTGAGCGCCTACTGCACCGGCGATGACGCCGGTAAAGCCAAGCACACCGCTGTACACCAACGGGAAGGAGACCATTGCTGTATATATCTACTCCTCTGACCTCTAGGGCTTCCTTGAATAAAATATGTTGATGATGAAGCACTTGTTTGGGGTGTTGCACAAGTTTCCCTTGTGTATGTATGTGTGTCGTATGAGCAATCATGAAGGGTTTATATAGGAGGTGAGTCAAGAGGAGTAGGGGGGGGGGAGGGCGATCGAGAAAGGAATACATACACGTGCACAAAAGCATATACACCCACACATTTGGGGGTGAGGGGGAGCAGGGAGTGTTGCAGCAATCGTGTGTGCCATTGAGAGGAGTCCCTCGCTCTCTACATTTTTTTTCAAGCCTCGATACGCACATACGCGCACACACACACACACACACACGTGCAACTGCATACAGAGAGAGATCGGTCTTGCAAACGCCTTTGAGGCGCGTGCAGGGTCCCCCAGAATCAAAACAAACATGGTCGACCGTCGGCCTATGTCCTAGGGGAAGAGGGCAAGTCGTGTTCATCATTTCTTTTTTTTCCTACATGAACGATGCACGTCAAATTACCGTCAATAGGCGTTTTTTTTTTGAGAGGGCGTTTTTGTCTCGCTGCCGAGAGTAGAGGCAAATATGTGTCTGTGTAAGGATGCACATACACACGTCTTCACACGAAATCCCCACGGACACGTTGAAATGAACTATACAATCAAGCCCTTTCTCCTCCTGTCTGTTTCACGCTCATTTCCCTTTCAAAGGACTGTTTCTCTGCTATTGCGGTCTTCGCAGGCCTCTTGCTGTGCCCTCCTCTGGGTTCTGTCACCCTGAAGCAGACGGTGACACTGGAGAAACAAGTTGATGATGTCGACCGAAGGTCTCGCAAGTACGCACTACCACCAGTACTCCGCCTCCGTAGGCACAGGAACGCATGCATGAGCGGACAACAGCCGCAACAAAAAAACATCGATGAGAAGGGAATTGAAAAACGAAAGAAAACGTGGAAAAAAGGGGGGAACAAACACGAAGGAGACACAAACGCTGCACGCAAAGAAGGGTATGGAGGTGAAATGGAGCCCTAGGCACCAAACAAGAACAGTTGTAGCGTATATATATATATATATATATATATATATATATATATGTATGTAGTGTGTGTGTGTGTCGTCGTAAACGTTAAAAAAAGTAAATAGGAGGAAGTACGACACTACCTAACGTAACTTCCCGTTACTTCCTTTCCGTTTCTTTCTTCGTC
>CM007348.1:429846-447857 GCA_000333855.2 Endotrypanum monterogeii | reverse complement strand
AACGACGACGAAAGTGTTTTATAATCAATACGCGTGAGCGACAAGCAGCTACGTCATACAAGGACAAATGCGCAAAAAAAAAAAATAGGAAAAAAAGGATATTTTGTGCCTGTTTTCCTTTGGAGTTTTCCGTTTTGCCATCATCACATCGTGCATGATCACACCAATACCTTTCCCCTACTATTGTTGATAATTCATCTCTCTCTTTTGAGGCGTGTGTGTGCATCTCAGAAAATGGCTCCCAAGTCACGTACTCCCCCCACCGTCCGGCGCCTGTATAAGTTTTATTTTTGCCCTCCACGTACACATACCTGTACTTCACGGCTTTCTGATGGTACCAGAGAGTACTCCAACGAGAATGAACAGGGCGACAATAACGACGGCGCACACCACAAGGCACACAAGCTTTTTCCGACTCTTTTTTTGATATTTTCGTGCTTTCTTCAGCTCTGAGCGTCCCTTCTCCACGTACCTGATGCTTTTCTGAACGTTGGCAAGAATCACGTCCATCAGCTCACCCTGCTCATTCACTAAAAATGCGAGGTCATTAAAAAGTTGATTAAGCTCTCGCATGGACTGTTCTATACGGTAGATGTCGTTTCGCGTCTCGATTATGGAGGCGAGCACTTCCTTGCTCTGTTGGAAGATGTAGCTGGATGTGTTGTTTTCCAGCACCTGCTCTGCCAGCTGTGCCGCTGTTGCGTCATCGATGGCGCTGCCGTCCGGGTTGGTGTACTTGATTTTGATCTGGCGCTGTGTTTTCTCTCTGTAGAAGGCCGCATTGGAGGTTTGAATCCGCTGGAAGTCGCTCATGGCTGCTGTGAGCTGAAGCAGGAGGTGCATGTACTTGTTCTCCTCGATGCGGATGACGGCACTGTTGGCCTGTATGCTATCCGGTGACTTTTTAAGCTTGGCTGTGTTTTTGGAGAGCGCATCGAGCTTGTCTTTCGCTGTTTTGGCCATTTCCTGGGACTCGCGCGAGAGTTTATCGATCTCGTCGCGCAGTGCCTTGCTGCGCACCGGATCGACTGTGTGCATGTTCTCGACGTGCTTCCGCTGCAGCTCCTCCGTGGAGGCGCGCATTGACTTTACGCTGGCTAGAATATCCGCCACGTCGCGGTAGAAGGCATCAAGCGTGTCGATTGTGTCTTGATCGATTTCATTCGGTGGGATAGTGAAGACTATCTGAATGGGGATGTCCACTTCCTGAGGGCTGTAGGGCTGTGGGGTTTGCGTGGAAGAGAGGGAGGCGGTGCCTACCTCCGGCGAGGACCTCAACCCCGCCGTTGCCCGGAGCTGCGGAAGGCGATCCATTCACATGAATGGGGGCTACATAAAAGAAACATAAGCAGGCAGACAGAGAGGCGGTCAAAAGTCCGAGAGAAAGTGGAAACGTAGCGATATGGCGCATTCCACAGGCAGCGGAGTTGTGACCGCGGCTAGTGTGGTGTCTTCCCCTTCCCCTGGTGTGTACCTCGCAGGAAATGCGGTCATAGGATAGAGAAAAAAAAACTACAATCCTCCATGCGGTTCAACAACATAAAGGAGATCGCGTCAGTCCACACGGCCCCAGGTTCCTCTCCCTGCTCCTTTCTCCTTGCAGTGAGAGCATCATTAGTTCTGTGGGAGGGAGAAGCCCCGGGCCTAAAAGTGGATACCATACCATGGCTTCATATTTTATTTATATACTGATGCGCTTCCCTCGGCCTACCCACTCTTTTCCCTCCCCACTCTACCAGCGGGGAGTGCACGGTAGGAGTGTTCGATAAACGGAAAAAAGGAAGGGGGTCGCACAAACCTTTCGAGGGGAGTGAGTGCGTAGCGTTGATAGGTGCACACTTACGAAACAACGCCAACCAACAAGAACGAGGGGGCGAGAAAGGGGGAGAGGGGAAAAAAAAACGACCGAGAGGGACGTCTCGAAACGCAGCGGTTGATGCACGCCGTACTGGGATGACGACGAGCACAGGTGTCAGTTAAGGGAGCAACATGAATTGTCTGAGAGGAGGTGGATGTCGCCACGCCCGTGCTACGTGACGCTATGGGTGTGTGTGGAAACATTCCCCTTATACCGCAGCTTTCTTTTGAGCGGCGTTTATTAAAGCCAAGGCGTCACGGCTGAGGCCTTCTGATGTTCCTCCGCTCTCGGAAAGGAAATCGGTTATGGCACCGCGGAGACGCAGCTGTCTGTTGTGCTGCTCTTGCTGCAGGTCGTGAGAGTCGGCTCTGTGGCTGATTGCTTCATCACCCGTCACGTACCTTGCTACGCCCAGCCTTCGACTGACCATTCGTGCAACTTGCAGCCCAAAGACCGATGCGAGGTTTCGAGCCTCGGCACCACTGAGCCCCTCAGAGCGGTCCACCAAGGCCTCTACGAGGGCGGAGCGGAGGTGTTCGAGCCGCTCAGCCTTCATTGGCGCAGGGACGGCCGTGTTGATTGCATTCGTGGCAGCCGGGGAGGTGCCGCACTCCTGGTCGCAGAACCAATGAGCCCATTCTCCGTAAACTACTCGTCGCACAAGACTCTCGCGAGCCGCCGCATCTGGAAGCGGCACCTCCAACAGTGTGTCCAGTCGGCCGGCACGCAGGAGAAGCGGATCTAGCATGTGGAGTACATTGGTGGCACCGACAAAGACAACGAAGTGCTCATCGTCTTGCTGTGCAGCGTCGAGCAGACGAAGAAGGTGGGACACAAGACGGGCGTCGTGTGCAGTGGAGCTGGCAGAAGTACAGGCACCCCCGTGAGGTACACTGGCGGTTGCTTGATGCGGATGTGCATCTGTGACAGTCGCATAGCGAAGCCCAAACGCAGCTTGTATTTCATCCATAAAAACGAGTGAGGGGCTGCGATCCCGGGCTATGTCGAAGTATTCTTGCAGCCGCCTTTCGGATTCCCCCACCTCTGCCTGGACCAGCTTTGGTATGTCCATGTAAACGAAAGAGGCATTCAGCTCAGTGGCCATGGCCTTGGCTAACATCGTCTTGCCGGTGCCGGGAGGACCGTGGAGGAGCACTCCGGTAGAGGGGCGTACAGAAAACTGCTGGTACGTGGTGCGGTGTCGAATAGGATCGGTTACCAGCCGCCGCAGCGCCTCTTTCACGTGCGTCATTCCCGCAATATGTTCCCACCGCGTCACCTGGACGTCAACAAAACCTGCGCTTCGACGATACTCCGAAGCCGTGACGGAACCACTCGTTTGATAGGCGTGAACGATGGACTGTGCCATGGCACTAACCACATCTTTGTTCTCCTCGATAGCGCCGGAGAGGCGGTGCGGCGATGCTGCACAGTAGTCAAGTGCGTGGGCAAGCACTTCCTGGAGTCCGCCGTACGAGATCCCACCGGTACGAAGCGTTAGGGCATCCACCAGTGACAAAGGCAGCAACAATGGCGCCTGAGTATCTGTGGGGGCAGTGGCGTATTTGAGAAAAAATGCCCGTCGAGCCGCCTCTGTCGGTGTGGGAAGAGCGACGGCGTAGTCGACGTACCGGTGCCGAACCACAGGAAGAACCTCCTCCATCCCACCCGTGAAGAGAGAGACGCATACGAGGCGGACCAAGCGCAGCGCGGCACACTCTTCCTCAGAGAAAAGGGGTGGGGAGTTGCGCAACACCGTGTACAAATCCGCGAGGAAAGCGGGATAGACTGTGTTGATGTCCTGCGCACTGCCGCTTTCACGAGATGATTCTCCTACGCTGCCGTTTTGCCGCACCACTGGGTCTGCATGGCTGGTGGCGGTGGTGCTGCCGCTGCTGCCACCAGGCACATGGGTGTCATCTTTCTGAAGATAGCACTCCATGTGGTCCAAGACAAGTAAGATACAAATGCCCGTCTGAGGCCAGGGGGCAGAGTCGCCGTTGAGTTCGCCGAGTCCGAGCGATCTGTGACGGCGCGGTGTGACACATGCATCGCGAATCTCCCGACGAAGGAGCCGGCGCAGTCCCGTGCTGCCGTCGTGGGCGTTTTGAACTGCCAGGGCCTTGGAGAGGTGAGGGATAACCGTGAGTACGAGAGGGTGGCCACGGGCTTGAGTCAAAGCTGAGGTCTGCGAAGCCGCCGCGGTGACCTTCGCAGCCTCTCCGTAAAAAGTGGTCTCGTTTCCCCCTGTCTCCGGAGCGGGACTGTTCTCCTCTGCGGTACTCTCTCGGTGCGCATTCGCAGCGTCCGCAACGCTACACACCAGATGACTTTTTCCGTTGGAGGCGGGTCCACTAATCAAAAGTGATGGGATTCTTTCATGTGGGCCATAGGGCCACCAGCGTAAGAGCGAAACAAGGAGGTGGCGCAGCTGCTCTAGAGGTGATCGCGTCAACGATGAGGATCCCAAGGTGTCACCGCTACGAGCAGTGCTCACCATCGGTAGAGGTCGACAAAGATTCTTAGTTCGATGCAAGTGAGGAGGGGGAACGGGAGTGGTGAGGGAATGCTTGCAGAGGTACTAGCTGGGGAGAAACTCAGAGACATATACACATATGCGTATATATATATATATATATATATATATTTCACACCACGTCCTCGACGCGCCATTGGGAGGGAGGGGGAGTCAAAATAGAATGAAGCATGTTTGTGCCCTGTAGGTCAATACTCATCTCCACCTACCTGTGTGTGAATGCATCTTTTCTCACAAACACCTTCTTTGGTTTATGAGAGGTCATATCGATGTTTTTTTTTTTTTTGCCTCCTCTCCTGTCCTTTCCGTCCCTCTCGATCTACTCATGGCGAACTGTGGTCGGTGGTGGGGAGGGGTCACCGACTGGAGCACGTCACCCTCGAGCTTTCGGGTTAATTGTCTGTTACCTTTTTCTTCTTGTGAACAACAACAACAACAAAAAAAAATGGCGTCGACTTCACCGAGCCAATGAACAGTGACACTCACATCGTGGCGGCTCCGCCAAGGAATGACCAAACCACCAGCGAGACTCAACGGGAGTTGAGTTCCTCTTGTGTTTTGGCTTATTCCATTGGCATCACGAGCGTGTGCCCATCGCCGGTGTCAAAGCAGGCGATGCCGTCTATGCAGGAAACAGCGATGAAAGGCGATGGCACCAGTGCAGTGTGTCCACTCGCTGTGTTCGGTACAAGCTGCAAATGCGTAGCAGCCTTTCCAGGAGAGTAGAGAAGAGAAGGGCGACCCATCAAAGCAGCTGATTGCGCTCCTGCCCATCGCACCGTGGCAGCGACTGCCCCACCTCCAGCGCTTGTATGGGCAAAATGACGGCCGTCGTCGCTGAAGGCGCATCGTGGCGAGAGGTGCGCTACAACAGGGCGGTGGGACCATTCGCGCAGTGCGTTGGCCTCCTCTGGGAAAACGCGGTCAGGTCCGCCACGAATGCTTTGGGAAACGATCGACAAGGCATCCAACCGTGAGACAGTCCCTGAAAGGGTTGCAAGGCGTTCGGCAATCATTTGCGGTGATGGTGGCGGTGGCAGACGCGGTCGCGACGTGGTATTCAAAGTGATAGACGAATACGCGCCTCCTCCTCTTTCTATCGTGCGACACCGCTTCACAGCGGTTGCTGCACAATGACTGGCACCCCCGTCCAATGCAGCAAGGCTCGTCAACACGGTCGTGCCCATTTTATCGACAAACCCAATTTGGCCGAAACACGAGGGATTTTGCTGGATATCCATCACAGCACGCCCTGTTGGGCTCTGTCCACTGGTTTCGGGGAAAAGATGTTGTGCGGCGAGTCGCTCCGCGTGGGTGCGACGACGTCCAGGACGGTCTCCGGTGTTGGGGCGGCGAAGATCAGCTACCACAACAGCACCGGAGGCATCTCCCAGACCGCATACCACACGAAAGTTGTCCTCAAAAGAGCAACAGGATAGCACCCCAGCAACCGATGCAGCCCCCGCTCCCGAGCGACCGCTACGCTTGAGCCATGGTGGCTGCGGCACATGCGTGCACAGCGCCACGTACCTGTCCACATCACCGGCAGCATCGCCATCGCTCGTGTGCAGAGAGCAGCCTTTCGTTGGCATGCGCCAGTCGACAACACGCAGCGTCCCGTCAGAAAAACCGACCAGTGTGCTATGCGGACCCCAGTCATCCATGCAAATCGCGTTGGCTCGGAGTTCGCAAGCGAAGATGGTGTGTTGCACCGCGGCGAGGTCTGCGCCGTAATCGCGTGACTGAACCAATGTCACGGAATTGGTGGAGAGCGCCACGTAGTCCGCTTGGCAATGGCCAAAGGTGGTTCTAGAAGCTGAACCGTGCGACCCAACCGGGGATGAGCTGGTGATGCTCGAAATAAAACTGCCACGGCGTGGCCGCACCCGATGCAGAGTGCCGCGGGCATGCTCCAGCAGCACGCTTGCCTCTTGTCTCCAGCGCCCCGAGTAGACGGTGGTCGGTATTGCTGAGGAGGGGCGTGTGGAGGGCTCGTTCTTCGAGGATGGGGCGCTGTCAGACCATTCGAAGAACGCTCCAGCCCTGCTAGAATGTCCCGCGGCTGTGTTATCTTCCGCTTCCAATTTGTTGTCGGTGTCCTTGGTGTTGTCTGTCCGCCACACGTGCAGCGCTGGGTCATGCCCGTTGTGTGGTACGACTGTCAGTCCACTGCGGCGCAGAAACACCCGACTATCTTCTGTGGCCACGGAGAGAAGCTCACCTGCGGGGGAAGGCGGCGCTGCGTCATCTGCGCATGATGTGGCTGCCGTGCGACTGTACATGGCATTGTCATCGCTGACATCACGATAACAGAGGACGACAGCGTCGCGCAAAGAAAGGCCGCCAACGCGCTGTGTACGCATCGGGACTGTGGCGGCACGGTACATGTTTTCTCCTCGATCTGTATCGGTGTCATTTAGTGCATCCACATCAACAACATTGGTGCCTATGGTTACTGCTGCACTTGATACGGGGATAGGGGCCGTGTCGGCTGTTCTAGAGTGAAAATCCGCTTCGTCAGCTGTCGCATTGATCAGCTCGTCATGGTGGTTGTCTGACAGCTCCGATCGCACGAACAGAGCGGAAAGTTGTCGTAACGCATCCGTGCTCGCCACTTGGTCTCCTTGTTTGAGAGTCCACGCACGTCTTCGAGCATCGTACAAAAATGCGGTTTCCATATTCCCCGCCTTCTTTACGTGTGTAGTCCTACATCCACGTCACCAGTGCCTCCTGTCTTTCTCTAATGTGGTAGGGGCACTCGTTTACGTCCTCCTTCGACAAGGTGCCTATGTCACCCGGTGAGTTTTCTGGGCGTTGTTTGGCGTACAGGTGGGGAGAGGAAGGGGGGGGGTGTCAGTGGAGAGGAGAGCGAGAACAACAAACACGACCTGATCATCATCATAAACAAGGAAATGTTTGAAAAATTTTTTTCCTCAACGAAACAGCTTTTACCGGGCTCAGCAAAGGTATCGCTATCCACCACGGCGCATGCACGCACTCAGATATGAGAAGAAAACCTGTCGCATTCCGAGAGAGAAACGAGAGGACCTTCTCAGCAACAGCGGTAGGGGGGGGGTACATACCTAATATACACACCTCGAGGAGCATTGTGTCCAGATCGAAAGGTCCGCATTGGAGAGGTATGGGAGACACATCGAGTTGTATCTGCATCCGTGCTGCTCCTGTTCCGCCTGCTAACAACACGCGTCGTGCACTATCGACTTACAAGAATAATGATCATCATTATTACCATCGTTTGGTTTGCCTCCACCGCACGACACTTACAAGCGAGAGATCAACTTTCTCGAGTGAAGCAGGATAGAAGTCAATACTCAAAAATTGCGGTTATGGGGAATTCGAGAGGTTGAGGGGTGCGATGCAGACCGTTTTTTTTTTTTGGTGAGCGGGAGGAAGGCGGTCGGTTGCCTTTTCTATGCGTTACGCTTCGGTACCTATTCCTCGCCAGCGGCTCCGCGTGAAGAGGTCGCTAGTACAGACACACACACACATACACACACAGAGAGAGAAGCGAGTGAAGGAAAGAAAGCACGTGTGAACTCTAGGAACGAGAGTGGACAGCTTACTCGATGCCCCTTCAATCTCCCTTACTTTTTGTTTTAGAGGGCGGATCTTCTTCAGACTTTAAATACCGTGTCCACCTCCGCTTCCTTCACTTTCCGCGTGCGCTTGTGCTCCTCACCCCCTGCTGCCAATTTCTCCTCGCGTTTTCGCATGCGATTTCGGTGATTTAAACAAAACCCCTTCGCTGCGAAATAGAGTTTTTGCAACCGCATCGCTTCACTGATCATAATGGGCGGTACCATCGGTATTGGCGAGACACCAAATACAGACAGCGTGATGAAGCGAAATCCTTCCTGGCCTTCTTTGGAGTCCCCCTTTCGATTTCGCTGCGGTAGGATCTTCGTGAGTAACCGATGAAGCGTCGAGACCGCGACATCCTCGTCTGCCCCCTCTTGTAATCGCTCCAGCACGGGGCTCAAACGGCGACGCGTCAGTGTTAGCCGAATACCAGCGTATGTGAAGCCCTTGATATGCATGGTGCGGTGCATCGAGCGCATTGCAGTCTCCGCCGAGCGGTGGATGGCTTCCTCTGTGGACAACCGTCCATATGGGATATGGGTGATTCGGCAGCCACCGCTGGTCGGCTTGCGGCGAAGGTGATTGGCGACAACGCTGCGCATCGTAAGATTGAAGCCAGTTCGCTCTTCGTTCACAATGCTTATGCGGTTGCTTGCCAGGAATTCGAGTGACGCCACTGATCGTTTGAGATTTTCGAGTGCCACTAGTGATGTTGCTTTCTCTTCCTCAAAATACATTCGGCCGAAGGCGGCAGCGTGGCAGACGCGTGCTGTCTCCCTTGACATGCAGTAGTAGATGAGGTATCGCTTGTCATAAAAGTCCTGGCACTTGACTATACCAAATACATTCTTCAGCATATTCGCAAAGGCTGGCGTGAAGACAGGCACACGGTTCACCGGGAAGCTGGCCATGAAATCTCGAGACGCCTTCAGAGAGCAGAGGTGGCGGTGAAAAGAACGGATCGACACGAGGGGAACCACACTGGTGCTGTCTCCGCTCCCCGACTTCAGAGAGGCGACCTTCTCGCCTCGAAGTTTCGTTACCACCGCTGCCACCTCCGCATCGCAGGCGATCTTCGCGAGCGCGGCATTTGTCGCTACACCGATGCACACGCGTATCGAGGTCGCAGGGGCGAGCGTTGCTCGGGAGTCGGTCATAGTTCGCTCCTTGGCGTCGAAGCCGTTGTTGCTAACGGGAGAGTGGAGGAGTACTTCACGTCGGATAATTCGAGCGATTTCCGCTGCGAGGGCATCTGGGGTCAGAGGCTCAATATCTTCCTGAGAGGGTGGCCCAGCAATACCCTCTTTCTCTACTGGTTTATCTGTAACATAGTCCTGAATATCTTTCAGTACCTGGTCCACGTTGCGGCGGCTTACGTTAAGCAGAGGAAGGAAGGTCGCGTAATGTGTGACGTCAATGGCTAGCTGGTTCGGAAATGGCTCAAGTATTCGGCAAACGTACCGACGCAGTATCTTTTCCACAGCGTCACGCGCTACCTTCACCTCCTGCGCTTTCGTGTGCTCATTCGGTGACACCGACGGTGAGTCTGAGGTGTCCGCATTGACGATGCTTCCCGTGTGCACGAAACGAAAAAAAAGAGAGTTACCGGGTAAAGATGTGCGCATCACATCCTCGTCTGTTCCAATGTACCGCCGCATGGTGTAAAAATCGTCTAGGGAAGCGTATTTGAACGTGACTATGCGTGACTGCATGGTGCGCATAATCGGCTCAGATATGTGGTCCATCGTATGCAGCGGGTAGGTAAAGGCATCCGGCACCTCCAGCAGCTCACTGGCTTTATTCAGCTCGTCCATGTCCACATACTTGAGGATCTGCTCTTTCTTCATTGCCCCACGGGGTACCTGACCAAAGGCAAAGGTTCCATCATCGTCGTCCTTGGTAAGCTTTCGCTTGTTTAGCGCAAAATCGTTGACAGATGTGTCGTAGAAGAGTGAGGATAAATCTTTTTTGCTCTTGGCGTCTCGAGGTTTTCGTTGCGGTTGAATGAGTGCGGGTGGTTTCGACGGCTTTTCCGTTACATGAGCCACCGCAGCAGTCTCCTTTTTCTCGGTCCTCGTAGGTGCCAACGAACACACCGTGCGATGCAGGCTCAGTGCTCGACAAGAACCCCAGAGGGCGATGCGGCGGAGCGGGAGAGACGAGTCTACCGCATGCACCGAACTAGCAACGCGCAACATTCCATGCGCTTCACAGATTCGCCCTCTTCTCAAGTGCATGAACGTCTCCGTCGAATCACCAAGAGAACTGATTTTTTTTCTTTCTCCCTGGCTTGTTGTTCTTGATCATTGTATAGAAGATTTCGGGAAAGGAAGGGAAAGAGTTGATGACAGAACGCAGATGTCATTTAGTGGTGCGCATGCTCAATTTTTTTCAACATTATTTTTTCTTTAGTTTCCAGGGGGAGGGAGGGGGGCAGTAAAAAAAGGATGCTGGTACAAAACACGCACACACACCCACCCACCGTTTAGATAGATGTGAAGCGGGGAAGTCACCTACGTGTGGGTGAAAAACGATACCTGATTGAGGTGCCATCGCCTCACGCTTTTTTTATCCCCGTGTTCCTACAGGTATATATATATATATATATTATATGGATGTGTGCTTTCCGCCCCCCTTCCTCCCTGTGTGTGATACTTTCTACTGTTTTGGGTGTCTTGGAAGACGTTGGGGGGGGGGGAATGCGTAAAAAAGGAAATTTTCTAGCGAGTGAGAATGTACAGTTGGAGGTCGACCGAGTGCATGAAGAAATTATCCGAGGAGCAGGGCAGTGTGAAGGTGGGTAGGAAGAGGAAACAATCTAGAATGCGCCAAATCACCTCCTAAAAAAGAAAAAGATGGCAAAACCGTCGCCATACCCGGTGAGGTTGATGATGTACGCCGGGGAAAAAATATTATCGGTGCGAGTGACGGGAAGAGGTGGGCAGGCTAAAAGGAGTCCACGCTACACATGGGCAAATGCCAAAAGAGAATGGTACAGGGTAATGTAAAGCGCGCGAACGACATTAAAGTTGATCTAGACAATACAACACACACACACACACACACACACACACACATACACATACACATTCACACACACATTCACGTCTCCCAGAGAGGGATGCGCAGCGGCAGCGCCTAGTGAATACCGCAACAAATACTTCAAAGGATCTTTTCCTTTTTTGACGGGCTACTTTCATTGGAGTGCGATAATGAGCGTCGCCGCAGCGTGCCGTCGATTGCCGCACAGACATGTCGGCGCGCGGTCTTCCAGCATAATAGTGACGCTCTCCTAGCGTCGACATGTCTGTGCGGCAATCGACGGCACGCTGCGGCGACCTGTTCTTCTCGCAAGCCCGGTGCCCGTTGGAAGCGGCTGTAGCTTGTTGAACCTGATTCCGATGAGACGAAACTCGCGGTGCTGCTCTGCAAATGGCTTCGCTATCTTTGCAAGCGCCGCGTACATGACTGAGAATGTGTTCGTGAGCTCCGGTAGCGTTGTGGAGTGGCTGCGTGATAGAAAGGCACGATCCGTGGTATAGAAGCACAGGTGTTTGGTAGCAGTGTTTTGCTTCAACAACACCGCATGTGCATTTTTCGTGAGGCGGCGTAGATGCTTCCAAAACGCATCGCGACTTCGGATGCCATGCATGACAGTGACGCACTTCCCTGTAGATTTCTGCAAACGTACCATTGGGCAATGTATTGCAGTGTCAGGGGCATGCCGATCCGAGACTGAGCGAGCGGTGGACACGTGTACGCGCGAAGCAGAGGTGGGGACTTTGGTGGCTGGCACGCCCGCCGATGCCGAAGCAGCTTCTCGCTCAGCATTGTGGCGATCGACGTGGGTGCGTACAAGCCCTAGTCCCATGGACAGGTAAAATGTGAAGGTTTTTTCGGGAAAGAGGTAGCATAGCTCCGCCTTGTGCTTGAGAAAGTCATTGCAGGTGGCTATACCCAGAGCGCGCAGCTGTCGCTCGGTAGCGAAGCCCACTCCAGGCATCTGGCGCACTGGAATGTCTCGAATGTGCGCAAGGACCTCGTCGCGCGTGTGGAGCTTTAAGAGGTGTTGACCGTTGGGTTTGTTCACGTTGCTCGCGAGTTTTGCGAAGGCCGCAGTGTGAGCGATCCCGCCGCTACACGTCAGCTGCGTCCTTTCCTCTACGCGACGGCGGAACTCGGCACACACGTCGTCGGCAGTGCAGCTCGGATGTCTACTAAGGTATTCGGTAATGTCCATCGTGAGTTCGTCTAGCCCTACTGTGACGTAGTGGGGATCGTAATCAGCGCCAATGGAGCGCACCACCGCAGCCTCTTGACGGTATAGATCAAATCTCAGCGGGCGTATTCGCAAAGCAGGACAGAGCTTCTTGGCAATGAAGCCTGGCATGCCGGAGCGGACGCCGTATGTCCGGGCAACATAGTTGCTTGTGGCCAGCATGGCGTAGCTGCCAACGGCAAATGGTTGGTCACGCAGCGAGGGGTCCAGTTTCTCCTCTACCGCAGCGTAGAACATGTCAATGTCAACGTGGATGAAGCGCCGTGTGAAGTTCCGTGTCGCCTCCAGCTCGTCCTCCACAGCCTTCGCTCGGGCTGCATAGACGCGCTTTTCTTTACCTGATAGGCGTGAGAAGTGATGTTTCCTTGACACGAGGGCGTCAATCTTCAAGGAGCGCATCGCTTCTTTGCGCTGCTCACTTTTGTAAAATGGGGAGCCGTACGTCGAGTCTTGAATCACTTTTTCCACGTACGCCTTGTCGACCTTCTGTAGTCCAGCTTTAGAGGCATCGAACTCCAGACGGCCCACCGCATTCACTGTCGATGCAGAGGCGCTGGAGAGATGTCGCCATGCACACATCAGGACGTCTGTCCTCAGCGACAGCACGCGAACTCGGTGGCCTAGTACACGCATGTCGGAGTTCCTCAACACCGGGTGGTGGGGCGGCACGGTGAAGGGAAGAAAACGAAAAGAAACACTCCTCTGCTACTGTGGCAGAGGGGAGGGGGGCGGGGGGCGGGAGGTGAAATACAGAGCGCTAAGAGGTAAGATACCTCAAACTGCTGCCGCCAATCAAAAATAGGAAATACTTCGGTCGTCGGTGGAGCACCGCATCAAAATACACGGGGCGGCGTATTCCTTTTAACTTTGGCTCCAGGCGTACTCGAAGACACAAGAGGGGTGAAGCCACAAGGGGGGCCCGGAGGGACACAGAATCACGCTACATCAAGAATGCCTTTGCTGATCTTACCCTACGCACTAGCAGATTCGCATGCCTCACTTTGTATTCAAAGGCCTGTGATGCTACAACAGGACCCGGTGGTGGTTGTGTATAACAGGAAAGAAGTCAGGGGAGGATTACCTGGGTTATGAAAATCCTTAATCATCGATGCTAAGGATAGAGAAGGGAGGGACAGAGGGAGCATGTGTGTGTGTGTGTGTCAGAGTGTTCATGTATGTGTACGCGTCACTTTGAATACCAAGACCTGCGAAATCGCCAGAGCGAGGTGGTGATAACAAAGGGAGACATACGCAGAGGGGCAGATTTGGAGCGGGATATAACTGAAGCAAATCATAGTTACTTGCCAGCGATTCGGTCGATGTCGTGGCGGAGGGAGTGCAGGAATCGGAGAGCCCTGGGCCTGACCCTTCTCGCCCTTCTTCACATGCTTTTCTTTTTCAAGCGCCTTCGCGTTACCCACATCTGTGTAGTGCCGGGGTCGCACTGGGCATCGCAGATTAGCTCTTCTCGACAGCGCTCCAGTCGAATCATGTGGCGGGCAAGAGCACTGTCATTAGCATACACGTGTTCATTAACGCATGGGTATATGGGGATTGGATAATGTGCCTCCCCCCTTTTCTGTTTCTCTTGCCTGAGAGTAGCCCGTGATAAGACACACAGACACAGCTAAATCGATACACACAGAGACATGAACACGAAAAAAAAAAAAATGATCGCGTACCTTGTTACCCTCCCCTCCTGTCACTGAGCTGTAGCTCACCGGCAGCAGCAAGAATTCTTGACGCAAATATTTTGGGGAACAAAAATATCACATCGCGCACTCACACAAGTAATTCAAAAAAAACTCAAACAGCAAAAATCAGCCATTTGTCGTCTCTGCGTGTGTGTGTGCGTCTGCGTTTGTGCATGTGGAGTCTGGTCAAGCCTATGGTGCACCCCCGTCTCCACTCCCCTACTCCTTCCTCACCCCACCCCGCCCTATGACATGAGCATCTTTTATTTTTCTCCCACATCTCACTATACATATACATATATATGAATGCCCTGTCGCGGTCACACAATTCGACTGCGAAAAGAAAAAAAAAAGCATATACGCGGGCACGAGTGTGGTTGTGTTTGGCAGGGGATGAAGGGGGAGGGAAGGTATAGTACAGGCCGGCCAGTTGTGTTGGGCTTCATGGAGGCAAGCTATCCATTCTATATGTATATATTTATATTTATATGTGATTTTGTTGACCATCGTCGTTTACCCATTCACCCTGCAACCTTGACTGTATCTCGTCTCTCTCCCTTTGAGTTTGTTCGCCGTGGAAAACTTATCCCCTTCCTCCTTTAACGCTCTTAAAAGTACACACACACACACACACACACACACATGTGCATGAACACAAGAAAATGCTTGCAGCTGCCTTTGTTATTGGTGTGTGTGTGTGTGTTCGCCCCCTCTTTGATGTGATATGTATATCCTCAATACAAACTCTATGACTCTTTTTCTCGGTGTGTGTGTGTAAGAGAGAGAGAGAGGGGGGGATCTATAGTGGGCGCCGATGACTTACCAGTGAACCCATGTATTGATGATTAAGAGAGAGGAGGGAAAGGAGAAAAAAGCCCACCACTCAGAAGATAAATAAATATATGTGTAAAAAAAAACACACACACACACTGCACAAACAGGTCGTGTGACACCAGACGACCAGAATGGATCCACTCTGATTAGCCATCGTAAGCCGTCATCTCTGCCTGTAGTGATGTTTGATCCTTCTTACTTTTTCCGAGGAAGCCTTCGCTTCGATGACTTGACGCGCCTTCGAGCTGATTTGAGCGATTCCGCAGAGATAGCGGGGTCGGCGGGGTGAACGATCGGTAGTTTGGGATCCATGAGAAACTTGGAGACAGGAATTTTGCGCTTCTGCGTGGCAATGAGCTGTGCCGACGGTGCCCCTTCAGTGCCTGCCTCCTCTGCGGCTTCACTGACATCTTCGGCGTAATGGCTAGGAGTATCAGCGTCTGCGTGCAAGTCGCCATCTTCATCAATATCGCGTGTTTCTGTCGTGGCCCCAGTGAGGGCGTTGTGGCTGCTGGAGATGATGTCTCCGTGATCATCGTCGGCATCTGTGAAACGCTGCAGGCGCACACCAATCAGACGCAGCTCGGCATAGTGTAGAAGATGAGGCTCTAGAAGCTTCTGCGAGGCTTCCAGCCAAACTTTCAGGTCGTTTGTGTGGCATGGAAGCGATGCGCTGAACTGAACTGTGTCGTATGTGCGGTACTTGAGGACCAACGTCATTTTGAGTGGCTGCAAATGATCGCGGACGCATCGAACATGGCATTGCTCCAGCAGCTTACGGAATAGTCGAGTGAAGGCCTCGGGTGAGGGCAAAGGCTCGCTAAACGAGGTTTCCTTACAAACGGATTGTCTTGCGTGGTGCCTGCGCTGCGAGAAGGTCTCTGCCAATCCCAATCCCACGCTCAGGTAGTGTGCGAGGGTCTTTTCACGGAAGAGATATGCCAGAAGGTACTTGTGCTCCAAGAGGCCACCGCAGGTGTGTATGTTTAGTGCACCGAGTATCATCTCCTGCGCATACCCGATTCCAGGGATCTTTCTGAGCGGAATATCGCGCATGTAGTTCATGACTTCCTCGCGAGTCAGCAGAGTGATCTCGTGTTGACCATTCGGCTTATTCACGTTGCTTGCAATTTTGGCCAGGATCGATGTCGGTCCAATACCTCCGCTGCTTGTGAGCTGCGTCTTGAGGAACACTTCGTCGCGAAAGTCGTGGGCGATGTCAGACGCTGACACAGCGGGAAACTCTTGAAGATACTTGGTTACATCCATTGTCAGCTCGTCGAGCCCTACGCTGACGAACTTAGCATCGTAGCGAGAGGCAATGCTGTGCACCCGCGCTGCTTCTCGCTGATAGGCTGGGAAGTCGTTCGGAACTATCACAAGGTCAGGGCAGAGCTTTTTGCCAATGAAGCCTGGCATGCCAGAGCGCACGCCATACTGCCGGGCAATGTAGTTCGTCGTCGAAAGCATCTGTTGAGAGCCTACACCGAAGGGCTTGTCTCGCAGGGACGGCGTTTTCTTTTCCTCGACTGCTGCATAGAACATATCCATATCGATGTGGATGTAACGGCGCTGCAAGTCGCGTGTCGACTCTAGTTCGTATACCATTGTGTCTACCATGGCTGTGATTCGCTGCATCTCCGATGTGCTGAGGGAATCAAACGACTTCGCCTTCTCCTGGAGCTCCTCGGCCTTGCGACGACGTGTTTCTTCGAGTCGTTGCTCCTTCTGGTAGAAGGCAGTCCCCTTTGAGGCCTCTTGGATGACCTGTTCAACGTAATCCTTGTCAACCTGCTGCAGTCCCGCCTTGGAGGCATCGAAGTTAAGTTTTCCGGCGCTTCGGTGGTCATAGTGATGCGCATCGCTCATGCCGTCGTGCATATGGGAATCATGCAGGTCCTCTGGTGCGGCGCGACCGTGTTCCTCGAGCGCGGCACTATCCGCCGCAATCTCCGCCGCGTGGGCGTCGCTGTGAAGGTTCCGCACGGCAGTTGGGATGCTAGTGCCAACCCGAGAGGCGTCCGATGGCGCAACCGCCGTTGCCACAGTGCCTCCTGGTTGCTCATTCGCCGCAGCAGAGTGGGATCCACGCTTCGCTTTCTGCTTGCTCAGCCGTGCTAGGTTTTTCCAGCTCTCGGCAGCGGCGGCAAAGCGGGAGAGGCGGAGCATGATAGATTGGAGAAGAGAGCAGCAGCACACTCTTGGATATAATTACCACAATACCACTCCCGACCAGCTCCACCGCTCCAGTAATTACCTTCTATGTCGCTTATAAACGTGAGCTTGAACACAATACACAGAGCATACAACTACCTCTGTAGAGCAAAGTTATTGTAGCTGCGCACTTCCCCACCCCTCCCTTACAATCAGAATGTCTTCACACGGGGCACTGTGTACGTGTGCCTGCGTATGAAATGAAGGAATAGACGTGAAAAGGAAAGGGATGGAGGAGTGGGAGGGAGGGGGAAAAGGGGCAAAAAAAAAAAAAACGAATAACAATCAGAAAAAGCGCCTGAGCAACGAGAGCTAAATGAAGAAAGGAGGGGAGGGGCCGCTGCAAATCAGTGAACAGAGAGTGTGTGTGTGTGTGTGTGTTTGTTCGCGCGCGTGTGTGTAGTGGGGGGGGGGAGGGAGGGAGGGAGTTATCGTCGTGATCTCTATAAACAGGGAAAAAAATTCCTCGGACACGCGCAGGTGACTGTCCCAAAAAGAGGAGGTGAAGACGGGAAGGAGAAGTGTACTGGTAGTGGAGGAGCAGGGAGCGCACGGATGGGTGCCTGGGAAAGTTAACTCGAAAACCAAATAAATGTGTGGCTGTGTGTGTGTTGGGGAGGGGGGGGGTAGGTGGGAAAAGAGGGAAGGGGTGGCCAGAAAATTGATTGGAGAGGAGCACATCATTTCCAGTTAATAATAATAAAAGCATGGACTTCTCAGCGCAGTACATGACGAGGACGACGGCTACAAAATCAAATGAGGTGCGCGTGAAGTAAACAACGGGGGTGTTTGGTTATTTTACCGAGATCATTGCTTTTTTTTTTTTTAGACAGACCCACCCGCCATAACATATATATATATATATATATATATATATATATATATATATCGTACGTAGTGTATATTATTCTCGTCGTCTCCTTCCGTTTCCTTCCTTCGTTAGTATACGACGAAAGAGGTCGGTGGGAGGACGAACGACGACACGAGGGTTAGGAG
>CM007348.1:403778-429822 GCA_000333855.2 Endotrypanum monterogeii | reverse complement strand
GCAGCAGCGTCAGTCGTCCTCCGTAACTACGTCGTCGGCGACTCCTCGACTGCTGTACCGGCCGTACGGACGGACGTAGTACGTACACGAACAGTAACAATATATATATATATATATATATATATATATATATATATATTCGTACGATTGCAATTTATTCTGCCCTGCACTTCGTTTCCTCCTGTTGATGACAAGCGGAAGGTTGAGGTTACCAGCGCTTGTGAAGATATGTACCTGACCCGCTATTGCGTTTCACATAGAACCCATACCTCCTCCCCTTACCCGAAAGACGTGCTGATGGCATCGCGTGAAGAGAGCTTCAGTAGATATCATCTCGAACAAAACGCGGACTCGCCAGATAAGGAAAAAAATTAATAACGTTTCCCATGTCCAAGTATATATATTTTTTCAGCAGCTATACATTAAAGTCACTTGCAGCACCGCAGCTACATCTGGGTAATCAACTACAGGGTGTCTCTCACCACTACAATGGAGACACCCCCAGCGCAGTCCGCACCAGACCTCCCCCCTCCTCCCCCCCCCCCCCGACGGGGGGGGGGGAAGGCACTCACAGGCCCAAATCCCAGTGCTCCTATCGTGGCGCCGGTGCCGTGGCCTACCTCGAGAGTAGATGGTGACCGATCACTTAATGTGTGTCTGTGTATGGACGGTTAGGGGAGGCTACAGAGGATGGGAGAGCATCGTTTTGACTCATCAGCAAGTCAGCTCTTCGAGTCGAGGACAACAGAGAAAGAGGGAGAGAGAGCAGAGAGGGGAGGAGGCGGGGCAGATCATAGCGGCAACAAAGATAAATATGTTGGGCTCGCGAATCTGGTGCTTCCCATTTCTCCCCACATGGGGGTGTTGTGGAAATGCGCTTCCTCACCACCTCCATTAACAGAACCACCACCTTCAAGGTAAATAACAAGGGAGACTGGAGAGCTACGATGAACCCTCCTCAATGTCCGTCGGCGAGCCCAATGCCCGCCTTAACCGTCAACGAACAAAAGATATATATAAATATATATATATATATATGTATGTATGTGTGTGTGTCTCGCCTTCTTCTCGCTGGCAGCAGAGAAAAAAAAAATCGTCTTAGAGCACATTGCACAAAGGAGTCTTCCCACAAAGGAGAGGACGTGGGATACGTTCAAGCCAGGGCCCGAAGGCATTTTTTAGTTGTCCATTGAACGCCTCCATCACCCTCTCCCGTTACTACGTGTGCTCGCTGTAGGTGCGTATAGGCAGCACCGGAGCTGCGATACCAAGGTCGCTTGGGGAAAGAGATCTCCATTTTTTGTAACTGTAAAAGTCAGCAGCAACGTCATTCTGGAGTGCGATGGGGCTGCACTCCACGAGAACCTAAAATCAAATTCTACATGATTCCCCTGTGCAGTAGGTGAAGGGGAATGGGAGAGGAGGTATCGCGCTCGCTTCTTGACCGGATTTTTTTTTTTTGAAGACCGATGTTTAACTTCTGCGCAAAAAAAAAAAAACAAGGAAGTCAATCAAGATCGGCACCTGTATCCTCACTTCACATAAGAAAGGTCAAGGGGTGTTGCGGGTATGGTCTGTGCCTTTCGAGTAATTCCTAGGCGGGGTGAGGCCACTCACTCCACGATGACCACGTCTTCGTCGGTGCTGCCATCGCTGACTGTTTCTTCAATTTTTACTTTCTTCCCCGGTCTTTCGGACGCCATCATCCCCTCTCCTTTCGCCAGAAGACTCTCAGAGGAGATGATGAGCACAGATTCGAGGTCGCAATCGCTGTCGTCAGGATCAACCTCATCACTACCTCCTACACTCTCGCAACTGTCGTCACGATGGTGTTTTCTCGGAGTTGTCGAAGATTGCGGCTGCAAGTGGTGCGCTATCGAATGAGCGGTGTTTCCAAGCTTGCGAGCGAATAGGTCGGTCAGCGTTGGCTGCTGCGACTCCCCTCTGGCGGCTGGATGTGTCGTCGATGTGGCTACGTTGCCAGAGCCTTCCCTCTCGGTTCGCCGCCGAAGTTTTTCTAAGCGTACACCAAGCAGACGAAAATCAGCGAAGCTGTCCAAGACTGGTAGCAGCACCTCATCCAAGGCACGTTGGAGGGTGTCGTAGTCATCGGTATACATGTGGAGCGACTTGCTGTATTGCTTCACATGGAAGCTGCGGTGTTTGACTTTGAGTACCACCTGCGATGAGAGGAGGCCTTCTTCGAGAAGGGTTTTATGCGACTTGCGTAGATTGCTATGGGCTATTGCCTGGAGCTCCGCGCGACTCGTCAGTCTGTAGAAGGTACGCTCCTGGCCTACTGATTTGCGTCCCCCATCGTCCTCGTGCGACTCGACATCTCTCAGGGCTAGTGTTTTGTTTGTGGTCGGTCCCACCACCGACGGCAGCGTTGCATCTAAGGAGTCATACATGCCACCGACACCTATGGCCGAGGAAAGCAGAAACTCATACGTCTTCCGCGTCAATATAGAAAATAGGCGATGGCGTTGCTCGTACACCTCGCCGAGAGTATGTATTCCAATACCGGCAAGAATGCTCTCCCGAGACTTGCCGATACCAGGCACCTGGCGCACGGGGATGTCGGCGAGATAGGTCATGACGCTTTGGCGATCGAAAAGGCGAAGCGAAAACTGACCGTTAGGCTTTTGATAGTTGGATGCCATCTTCGCCAGTGTTGGGGTCGGTGCGATACCGGCGCTGGCAGTCAGCTCAGTCGCCTCCGTAATACGGCGTCGGCACTCCTCGACGATGCGCTCAGCAATGTTGAAGCGCTCCGAATTCGTTGTGGCGTACTTGTAATTTTGCGCAAGGTACCCGTTAAGACACATATTTATCTCATCCAAGCCGAGTCCAACTGCCTCGGGGTCGTACTCCCGGACCACAGACTTGAACTTTGCAGACTCTAGCCGGTACGCGGCGAAGTCGGTAGGCACAATCACGAGTTGTGGGCAAAGACGCACGCCAATGAACCCGGGCATTCCCGAGCGCACACCGTACTGCCGGGCTACGTAGTTGGTTGTGGAAAGCATCGTCATGCTACCGATGCCGAGTGGCACCTCGGCGTAATGCGGGTTGATTCTTTTTTGTTTCTTCATCTCCACTGCAGCGTAGAACATGTCCATGTCTATGTGGGCGTAAATAAAGTCGAAGCTGCGGTGCTGCTCGAGGTTGGCCTCCAGATTCCTTACTTCACGCTCCACATGACGAAACACTTCAGGACGACTGCGAACGCTCGCCTCGTACTGTCGCGTCTTTACCAAGAGACCTTCAATGTGTCGCTGCCGTTGCAGCGCCTTGCGCTCTTCGTTCAAGTAAAAATTAGAGTCTTTTGAGAGTTCATTGATGAGGGCCTCCGTCTTCTCCTTGTCGACAGACTGAAGACCGGCCTTGGTGTTGTTGTAGTGCACAACGTTGGGCGTTTTTGTCGAAGGTGTCCTTGAGGCAGTGGAATGAGAAAACCACCGCAAAGTTCCGCTTGGCTCTGTGGGACAAGAAGCGCTACTGACTAGCGGCCGTGGCGACGGACTCAGGAGGATGCTGTGGTGATTGTCTACACCACCGTCACCACTGCCATCGCTCAAGTCTTCGAAGTGGTCGAGAGA
The DNA here is from genome assembly GCA_000333855.2 of Endotrypanum monterogeii. Classification (NCBI taxonomy): domain Eukaryota; phylum Euglenozoa; class Kinetoplastea; order Trypanosomatida; family Trypanosomatidae; genus Endotrypanum; species Endotrypanum monterogeii. Next base: position 426,220 of record CM007348.1, on the reverse strand, counting down.
AGTATGATCACAACGAAGAAGTGTATGCTCGCCGAGCACCTGTGCCGTTCCTGAGCATGGCGCTACCGGGTCTCGTGACGTCCTCGAAGGTGTGTCCCCTGTTTGCGGTGACTCTGACACTTCGATCACGGGGGCGAGGGTGACATGGCACGAAATGAGTGCGGGTAGAGATTTATCTTTTGGGTACTCCTCGCTCATTCCTTGATGTACCCTTTATTTGGCGAAGCATGTGCTGGGATACTGCCGTATATGAGTCCTGTACTATGCCATCTCTTGCGGTAGTTGTGCAGAGAACTGCGTGTTATAGAGAAGAAGAGAGTGAAGACAGCGATGCCGTTGGAAGGGATATACACATATTTATACAAGTGTGTGTGTGTGATATGTGTGTGTGTGTGTGTGTGTGTGTGAGGAGGGGGAGGAGCGGTTTTCGGGGGGAAAAAGCGAGTCTCTGCACTGCACCATGTCACTGCTAAACACAAGAAGACCCCACACACGCTAACACAGGGATAGGTGAAGTCTCCAACCTAGGCGAGCCCGTGGAGAACACACACATATATATACATTTTTTCGCATCCCCATCAATATCTGTAAGGAGCTTATAGTGAAATATATCTTTTTAAAAAAAATATTTGCCACATTATATGATGACGCCCCCCATCTTTACAATGTCCAGCTCTCAAGTAGAAAAAAAAAAGAGGCCCTGCCGCTAAGAATACCCTGCACCCCCCAAGCGTATTGGCAGCATCCATAGGTTACACGAAAACATATACAGAAGTGTGCATGAGCAAAGGTAGCGTTCATCTACACGAGAAAGAAACACCACAAACTATAAATATAACCATCGGAAGAAAGAACACTTACACCACGAACCCCAATCAGAGACGTAATGTTTACCCGCGAAGGTCATGAGTACCTCTGTCGCAGAGTTTAAAATATTTTCCCCTGCGAGTCCACCAAAATCGATTGAGCGCACACCTCCTCGTCACAAGTTACTATCACCATATTTCCAACACGACGCGTGCGCACACGTCATTGCGAGTCAGAGGAGCGCACTCTACCGTCACAAAGCCACACCGCCGAAACACCGAGGTGGTCCAGCGTGGGGCATTCCCGACGATTGATCGGCAGCGCCGCCTTCTGTGCAGTCCGTACCAGGCAGCTCGGCGCAGCCTTGGCAGGGCATACGTCAAGCGGGCTTGTCGTGGCGAGGTGGCAGTAGCTTCTTTCGCAACCGGGTGGGGACCGAGGATTTTGTGCGCGCGCGTGCGTGCGTGCTCAGTGGAGGCGGAGCGTGTCCGGGCATCCGCGTATCGCTTCGGGTCCCCCACACCGCTGCCGGAAGCTTCGGTGCACCAGCGTGCAGAGAAAACAGCAAGTCAGAGGCGAGAGGGGGAGGGGAGAACGGACGCTGCGGCGGTGGCGCGCAGCAGACGCTGAGGAAGGTGACGACACCACCCGGTGCCCGAGAACACCCCGGCGAGGAGAAAGATTCAGTTGTCGGGCGACGCCAGCGTGCGTGGTCTTCCGTGCACGAAGGCTCGATCCGGAATATGATACCCCCCGATGCGCTCCATGATGGATGCGGCCGGCAGTGGCTGCTCCTGTATGGCTGGTGTTGAGCGCATACCAGTACCTCCGGTACATGTTGCTGTTTGCGCCGCCCAATGACACACTCCAAGGGGGAGGGGGGTGGGGGGTGGCGCCGCACCGCGCAGGGACAACAGCGTCAGAGTACCCAAGACGGTCTACTTTTGTTGGGCCACGCACCGGGCGCGGTGGGGAGCGAGCACGACGTCATGACCACAGCCCTCTCACCACCGTCACACATGCCACGCACCGCCATACGTACAGGCAAAGGGAGGAGGGGAATATGGGCTGCAGCGGTGTGGGTGTGCCGACGTGGGGAGCAGGGTCGGGGGCTTGCGTGAAACCGCACATGGGAGCTGCCGCTGTGATGTGACAACTCCCTCACCGGTGATGTGCCTCACGCAGTCCCAGCGCGCAAGATAGTGTCCTTGCTTGACTGCGCGGCGATGCGGGTGTGTGCACCGGCACGGGATTTCTCGCGGGGGGTGGTGGTGGTGGTGGTGGTGAACGGCCACACCTGTTTGGACCTCTCAACCACACAGTGGGTCCGTTGAGGATCACTTACGCAGGCGGTGCCATGTAAAGAAAAAAAAAAGAGTTAGTGAGTCCCTTGGACGGAGCCCGCTTGTGCGAGCACGTGGCGCACAGGCTGGTGAGTCGCTGCGCTGTCCTCCTCGCGACTCCTGTGCTGTCTGGGTTAGATGCCGCATATGGGCTTGAGCTCCTCCTCCAGAGGAGCCCGACACCTTCCTCGCCCTCCCGGCTGGCGCTGGCGGAGGCCACGCGGCACCACCACAAGAGCGGTGAGCACGGCGATTCCCACCCACGGCCGTGCTTTCACACACCTTATCAAGGTGAGCGTAAAGGACAAAAAGAGTACACAATGAGAAAACCTGTTGGGGTAGAACATAGACAGAGACCTTGTAGGCAGCAACGGTCATTATTAAATGGGGGAGCCCTCTGAAAAAAAAAAAAAAAGTAGCTGCTGCCAGTTGGGAAGAGGAAACGCTCAATTACAGGACGTGCTTCATGATGTTGTGACAGTCGTAACTTGGTCATCGGAGGAAATGAAATTCTTCTCTCTGCTACGTACCTCAACGACAACAGAGTCGTTACGTGCCGACGGGTGGAAGATGGAAAATTTCACGGAGCTTCACTGCTACACCGTTCGCGTCGTTATCGCCGATGATCTCAAAGTCGGGTAAGACTTTTTTGAGTCGACTGTCTGCGTTCATCATTACGCATCCCTTTCCGGCAGCCCTCAGCATCGCCTCGTCATTCATACTGTCGCCAAAGGCAACGACATCCTTCATGGTGAGGGGCTGTTCACCATCCCTCTTCTGTGCTCTTTCTGACGACAGTAGATTCACAACAGTTGCTAGCGCGGTCGCCTTGGAGGTATTGCCCGCCATCACATCGAGACACTGCGACGAAGACAACGCGACCGAGACGCGTTCACCAAACTCCTCATTGATGCTGCACTCGATTGCATCGAGAAGACGAGGGTGAGAGGAGCGAAAGCAGACCTTACCCACTCCTTCCAGGGGGAAGTTGTCAAAAACACTTTTGTCGGCGTTGTTAGGGTCGTCGGCATCGAAGGGAACGACAAAAGGGCGAACTCCGAATTTTTTTTCCATATCTGACAGAGCAACAGAGGGGTGTGTCATGAACCACTGGTCACTGGTATAGGCAGATGTGCACACAATCTCTTTTGCCATCTCACCTTCTTGTCCTACAGTGGCAATCAATTCCGCCACCTCGGCGTCCATCATGTGACTTAGAGAGCTTCCATCGCCCTCGTTACACGCCAATTGGCCGTGACAAGTTGTGAAGAGCAGGCCGTATCGTTGATATAGTTTTTTCACAATGTCCGAGTCGAGGTTATGGGAAAAGATCAGCTTACTCGTCAAATTGTGAATGCGCGCGCCGTTGGAGGTGATAAGAAAAAACCCAGGAGCCGCACTCGCACCGCTGGCGGGCGTCCCGCCCTCGAGAGGGGCAGTGTTATCGCATTCGAGAGATTCGGGGGAGGTGGTGTGTTCCCCACACCGCTTAGCGAAGTAGGCGCATAGCTCGTTGCGCGCTTTTTTCACAGCCAAGAAGTGCCGCCCCGTCGCAAAAACGAAAGCCACTCCGTATTTTGTGGATATTTCAAAAAGTGTTTCCATCGTATATTCGGACATTTCGTGCTTTGAGTTAAGCACAGTGCCATCCATATCGGAGGCGACAATTTGAAAAGGTGCGATCTCCGTCATTTCTTTCTTTCTTTGTTATGTTTTTTTTTTGTCTGTTTGTTTCTTTCCACGCCTCCCCCTCCCTCCCTCTGTCCCTCCCCTCTCTGTTCACTGGTCCGAGAAAGAAAGCGAGAAGCGAAGGGTGGAAGGGAAATGGGGAGAGGAAGGAGAGAAGCTCGTGGGGGTCAGGTGGGCCACGGCAGCAACGCTTTCGGGGCAATGTACCGGAGGCAGACACCGACGGCTCCTGAGTATGTGTGTGTGTATGTATATATGTACAAGTGCTGGGCACCTGATTTGTTCACGCCCCATAAGATGAAATCTGAGCGCTGAACGAGAAACGGAGTTCTGCACGGTTGATACCCCACTCAAAAGAAAAAGCGGCACTCCACATAAAGCAGCGACATGCGCCTGGAGCGGTGGAAAAAAAAAAGAAAAGAAAAAGGGGTGGGGTGAGGGAAGGAGGTGTGTTTGGAGAAATTACTTTGATTTAGGTAGGAGCACATGAGTGGAGATGCACATCATCAACCGAGAAAAGTTTTACAGGATGAGAAGCACTACCAACATAATTTGTTGCACAGGGACTACATGCACAGCCCTCCTGAGGTGCAGAAAGGGTAGACATACGTTTGTGTGTGTGTGTGTTGCTTTGTCAAGAGTGCACGCTTTCTCAGCTCGAGGAAGGAGCAGGCAACAGTTATGTCAGAAGCCTCCCTTCGGACCCCACACCGCGGGTGCACGCCTTCCACCCCCCTTCAGCTGTCGCTAGCTACAATGGTCTGGGTGGTGAGGTTAGGTGGGTCTAGATTGGTCTCTGCACTGTTCGGTGTTTAGCATCGAAGGCATGCACATATCGACATCGGCAACTGTGAACAATTCAGAGGCGCACGGTTGCAGATGTCAACCCGCAAAAACTGCCAGCACGTCCGCAACTTGCGACTATCGGCAGGCTACAGGTGTGTAGCGACAAAGTCACTGCCTCACTCCAAGGTTTTCCTCAATACCTTGTATGCGTGTGATGAGTGGAGGCGGAGCGTGTCCGGCCATCCACGTATCGCCTCGGGGTCCCCCACGCCGCTGCCGGAAGCTTCGGTGCGCCAGCGTGGAGAGAGGACAGCAAGTCAGAGGCGAGGGGGCGTAGAACGGACGCTGCGACGGTGGCGCGCAGCAGACGCTACTCGGTCCACCACGTTGCGGCTACGCACCTGACGCTAAAGAAGGTGACGACACGACGCTGTGCCCGAAAACAGCCCGGTGAGTATGGTTTGCTGCTGTTTTGTGATCTTGCGAATCGCATGGCTCTACTTGACTGGTATCACAAGATCACGTCGAGGGAGGTGCTGTCTCGGCATTTCAGATGAGGTGGAATGGTTCAAAGGGTGTATCGCTTCGGGTTTGGGAGCAGCGGGAGTGTTTACACGTGAAACGCGATCGTCTTAGAATCGCTTGGCAGATGTCGTAATGCATAACATCACAGATCAAGTGCGAAAAGATGATGAACATTGCAAAACAGGGGCGAGAGTCGACGATGACGTCGGGCTTTCGCGCCTGTGTACCACTTCCAAGGGGGCGCTACACTCGTTACTTGCAACGTGATGACGGATTTCGGTGTGTCGGGCACTCCTCTGTTGGGGGGGGGGGGCGTGGCTGCGAGGAGCCAAAATTTACTCAAGCGTGGTGTGCGTGTCTCTGAACACAATCCGGAGAGAGGGAGGGGAAGGGGTGGGGGGAGGGTGGTATAGATTGTATACAAACACACACATAAAAAAAAAAAAGGCACGCGGACAAAGTCAAGATATATAGTATATATATATATATATATATATATATATATATGCATATATGTACTATATAATAAGCTACAACACAGACAGATGTAGACGCTAGAAGGGGGGGGAGGGAGGGGGAGGCGATCGAACAATGACTAAAAAAAAATGTGCAAGAAATAAAAACCGCAAAGAAAAAAAAAGCGAAAGCAAGCAAAAAACAAACAAAAAAGAAGAGATACAAACAGACGATCGAGCGAACGGAAAAGGGAGGGGAGGGGGGCAAGCGATGACAAATGGTGTAGTTGCGGGGGCTGAAGATAACAGCGAAAAAAAAAAAGAATTGAAGTTAAAGCATCAGCTTGCTTGTCACAGGGAAAAAAAGGGAAAACGAGAGGACTGGCAAATAGGGAAGGCGAGACGGCGTTTTTGCGTATGTGTGGCTTGCAGAAGCCTATGTGCTGGCGTCGAATGAATGAGAGGCAACAGTTAAGAGAGAAAAAAAAGATTCACACATAAGCGAACATACAAACGTAGACATGTAAAGACCCCAGAGCTGCACGACTGCCGTAAAGTTTCACACACGCAGACACGCGAAAAAAAAGAAAATGCAGGAGTTGAGGTGGGTACAAACTGTACGCATCTTACCGAAACGATGCCGGCGTGCACGTATGAGAGATGAAAAGAAGAAGTGGCGACACCGTGGAAAAGGACGTGTGTATGTGTGTGTGTGTGTGGGGGGGGGGAGGTGTATGTGGGATATGCCACCAAACAGATTACAAAAAAAAAAAAATAAAAAAAAACACGCTATGACAAAAATAAATTTAAAAAATAAATGGCGGCTAGGAGAGCAGAGGGGTTTTATATTGAGCCCTCCCTAGTATAGTTGTCTTCTATTGCTGTTCCATTCAATGCGGGTCTCGGGGCATTCATGGGTCTATGGAACCTTCGATCCCCCCATAGGGGCTTGGAGGCAAAGTCACGTTGGAGTTTGCGGTGCGTCCTGCCACCAGGGGTGTGTTCGTGTGTGTCTATAGGAATGAGAAAAAGCAACGAGGGGGTACAGTTGTTTTACCTGAGTCTGCCGCCCGGCGTCGTCGTGGAGGGAGGACCTGTAGGCTCCTTACTGAATAAAACCCTGTCCAAGTCATCAGCAAGGCCTGCGCGCATTCCATCAACCTCAAAAGGGGGTTCAGGTCTGAGCCGAGGCTCCGGTGTACCACAGAAACTGGCGGTTTCTGAGGGTGCATCAGAAAATTAACGAAGGGGCTGGACAAGGCGTGCGTGGTCGCCACGCCGAGCGTCTGGATCTCAGTGCACCTACTGCGGAACCTCGTGCAGGGATACTGGGCGACGTGTAGCTCGGCGGCGTGTCAAAGCACTCAGCGTTGCAGCCCCCCCCCCCCGCCACACACACACACACACACACACAGTACCCATTGGGCCCCGTCGGCGACGGTGTCCCACAGCCACATACAAGTGCTCGTTACCGAGTCCGGCGTGGGGGCTTGTCATTGGTGACTAGACCACACCGGAGGCGTTTATTTGCGCCAGGTCTGCTAGGGGGGTCAAAGGGCGCTGGGACGCGGACCGCAGGTTTGTCGTGGTGATGACATGATGAATAGGGCCAGGGTGGAAGAAGCGGCAGGAGCTGCCGCGATTGCAGCTGCCCTTCACGAAATGGCGACAGACGCTCTTGCCGCCGGAATGGTCGAGAAGCCGAGGAAGCCAGCTCAAAGTCTGCTGAGTCGCATCGGGAGTTGCATTGCATGGTTGGGCACCGCAGCCTCCGCGTGTCTTTTGGTGGCTTCGCAGCACATTTCTGTATTCATCAACGCGCAGCAACGCCTCCAACTCGAGGCTGTTAAGGTGCTTGATCGCAATAATGTTACCCGTGGTGAGGTAGGGCGTGTGCACAAACTCTCGCCGTCCTGTTGTCGTGTTCAGAAACAGCCGTAGTCGAGGCGTCATGACCCTGGGGGTATCGGATTTCATTGTCAGCTGTGAGGGTGAGACGTGCCTGTGGTTCATTCGAGTGTCTTTGGTGACGGACGGTACAAGAGAATGAAGCGATGTGACCAACGAGAGGGGTGTGTGGAGCATGGAGGAAGGGGGCGTATTTGTGTGTGTGTGTGTGTTGGTGTGAAGAGGGAGAGAGGGGGGAGGGCCAAGTACAACGCGTTCTGGCAGATTCGCGCCTACAGACGCACAGTGCAACACACCCTTGCACGTGTCGTGTACACCGAAATGCAAAGCGTAGAAAGGAGTTGCAATTTTAAAAAGTAGCGGACCGAACAGGGGAGATGCAGTCACAAGCTTTACAGAAAGTGAGCAAGCCCGAAAGGTCAGTGAAAGAAAAAAAAAACAAAGCAATAACAACAACAACAAAAAAAGACGGGTGCGAGAAGGACGTTCACCGAACAAATCGAAGGTAGGAGGAAGGACGAAGCGGAAAAAAAACAAACAAACAAAAAAAAAACGATGCCAAGTAAGACACACAGACGAACACACGCAAGACAGAAAAGAAACACACAAAAAAGGAAAAATACCAGGTGCAGCTAGCCTCCTGCAAATGCACCCCTTTCGACGAGAAGTGTGAGCCTCTATTCGAGGTGAAAGTCTCTGGGGATTGCGGCGCAGAAGAGCTGCCTGGGAAAGAGATCGAACGAAGATGAAGCTGAGGGCGATGCCAGGAGAAAACACGTTACGGAGAATGGAGTTCTCGGCTGTGATGGTGACCTCCTCCGAAAAAGAGGTTTCTCCGTTTCTGGGATGCCAGAGTTGATTCTGCAGTGTTGGTCTACACAGACAAACACACACGCATACAAAATATTTTTGACCCGAATTGGAAAAGAAAAAAAAGTGAGTGAAGAATAAATAGTGATGAAGAAAAAAACACACACACACACACACACTGGTACGAAGAGAAAATAATATATATATATATATATACTAAAACCTGATGATAATAGAAGAGGTCAAAAATATTAATAAGATCGACAGCTACAGGCCGATAGGAACAACAAAAGGAGAAAGTTCTGAAACAAAAAGTCAGGAGAATTACACACACACAAACACACACACACACACACACAGTCAAATCGACACGCTTAGCAAAGTGGTAGCAGGAGGCGAAAACTGCCTTGTGCAGAGGAACGCAAACGCAGAGGGCTGCAAGTGTACGAGTCCGGAGAGTCGAAGAGCAGCGTGCGCGCACGGATTGAGAATCTCCGAGTAGTTGGTAATCTGGTTTTGTGTGTGTGTGTGTGTGTGTGTCTTGAAAATCTTTGTCCCGGCGAAACACACACCTTTGTCGAGCAAACCAGAAGGTGAAGATAGCACTGGTGGGATGTGTGCGAGAAAAGCGTCTGTGCTTGTGTGAAACAGAGAAAGGGGCACAAGACGGCCAAGAACAGCTCACACCGACAGATAATCAAAATTTAAAAAAAAATATAAAAAAGACGCCCCACAAGATAAAATATTTTAGCTTAGCTGACAGTGAAAAAAACAAGGAAAAAGGAACGAGCACAGAAAAGCTGGAGAGTGGAAAAAGAAGAAAAAAAAACCCGTAGACTGGATCGTTGTTGAAGGACAAAACAAACAAACAAAAAAAAAAAACGATGGGGGTTAAGAGGAATGATAACAAAAGAGCGCCACCAAACGTTAAAGAAAGAAAAGAGAGGAAGACGTGCACACACGCGAGGCAAACGTTCAATCAAAGGCGTACAGCAATATTCGTTTCAGATGGGATGAAGGTACGGCGAATGTACATATATATATATATATATATATTTATACTTTTGGCGCTAGTGTCTGTGTTTGCCTCCCTTTCTTTTCAATTTGCCTCTCCAAAGACTCAATATTAAGAAAGAAAAGTGTGTATAGTTATGGAGGCAAAAAATAATTATATATATATACGTACATTTAAATAAATGTATAAATATATAGAGAGGGGGAGAGAGATTATAAAAATAAGCAAAGAAATATTCGCGGGAGGAAGGCAGCTGGGGAGACGAGAAAAACAAACAAAAAAGAGCTCGCAGTTGAGAACTGTGCAGGGAATTTAATTGTCCTAAATAGTGGAAATGACAGGGTGAGAGCTGGGATGACGGGATTTGACTGTAGTGTGTTGAGAAACAGAATCGCCTTTATTTTGCACCTCCCTTTAATAAATAAACGATGCTACCGGTAGATGCGTATGGAGTTTGTACCAAGGTACGTATTGAACCTACAAAACAAAGGGATCCACACCGGTGATTGCCTAACAATTTCTGGGGAACTGCGAGTGCAGCGTGACCGACAACTTTTTAAATATCGGTCGGTTGCAGTTGACCAGGCAAGGAACACACACCCACAAAAATAAAATAAAAAGAGGGCGGTATCCACAGATAGAGGGAATAGGAGGGGTAGTTGGAGGAGGAAGAAACGCTAGAGACAGCCCGCGCTTTAGCAGATACAGGTTTTGAGCTGGTTTTGAGATTTCCCTAACGAGATTAAAAAAAACGGTAGAAGCACCTTCCCCCCCCACCACACACACAAAAAAAGCGGGACGTGTTCAGAGTAACGGCAAGCACACAAATGACGACACTTTTGTGTGCGCCTGTGTGTGAAAAGAAAAAGAAATAGAGCCCCCACTCACAGAATCCAGAGACGATAAGAAGGTCTCGGAAGGAATGATTCAGCAGAAGCAATAAAAAAGCCACCGCTCTCTCTCTGCAAGGACACGGAATGCTACAAGAAACCACGTACACAGAGAGGGAGAGAGAGAAACAATAACTGTACACAGACAACGTGCGACTGGCTACGGTAAGGTTGCGGACCGTCAGACAACAAGCGGTCTTTATGTACACGCACAGCCGTGGCGATGCAGGTACCGGGAATAGGTTAGTCACCGTCCGCAGGAGAGATTTCGATGAGCTTTGTGGATAGTTTTCTTTCCCCTGAGGCAGGAGGGGGGGGGGAGAGATAGAATGCCCCCTTTAAAAAAAAAAAATCGATCTGATGAGGAGGTGAATAGAGATAAACCTTTTTGTATATATACATCCACAAGAAACAAGGTAGATGTGTGTATATATATATGTGTGTGTGTGTGCGCACGCTTTAGTGAGGAGAACGACAGTGGAAAAAAAAAAAACAGGTGAAGCGAGCGGAGACTGTCACACCCAATACGCGGACACAGATAAAATGAAAACAAAAAAAAGCTCTTAAAAGGCTTTGATTAGAGCAGCAGAGGATAGGTGAGAGGTGTGGGGAAAGGGAGATGTGAGGGGAACAGATATGCGTGCAGATACACGCGAAGTGTGCGACAAGGGAAACGCGTGCGTAGGCGTCTTGGAGTCAGGATGATGTAATGTGCGCATGACCCATTCTAGCTGCAGTGGAGAGATCGAAGAATTTAACAAGCCATCAGCAGGACGCAGCGAGGAAGAACATGGTGCGCAGACATGCCCAACGGTGGTGATGGTCACCAGATTCTCTCAGCACCGCGACACTGGTAATAGCTTGCCGCGTTTCTCAGGATTTACCTGCGCGTTTCGGCCGGCAGCGACCCCTACTTTTGTTTTTGTTTTCTTTTGCGGAAACATATAGTGAAGAGGGGAGAGGTCCACTCGAGCTGGCCAAGACGCTTCCATATGCTAGAATAAACAAGGTTGAAGACAGAAAAAAACTTTCGCGCATCGCGGGATACAGCCCACCCCCCACCCCCCGCTTTAGGGTCTATCAAAGGTCTACTGCGTTGTGAAGAACACTCGTGGGTCTGCAGAGTGGGAGGGAACAGACGACCACCTTTAAAAAAGACTCCGCATGGAACCTGAGACACCTCCATCAGAGATACCATCAGACTAGCTAGCGCAAGGTTAGTCTCTGTGTGATGGACCTTCAGTATCTCGAAGGTTCCAACACCAGTGGGCAGTTGGTCTCGGACCGGGTGCTTTCATGCCGCCACACAATTTTCCACATGAAACAAATTTCCGACAGGAGCCGTAGTGTGATACCCCCGTCATCTTCAAGCCGAAGGAGCTCCACCGCGCCCACCGCCACTAGGGTTTGTCTTTATAGCTGGGGGGGGGGGAACTGCAGGGGTTGTTGGCAAGACCCGCATCTTGTTTTTTGCGAAAGAGATGAGTACATATATATATATATATATATATATATATATATATATATATGCGCAGAGAGGCGCGTCTGTCAGGCAGTTGAAAACCGTACCAAGGACGCCAAGAAACAGTTGGCAACAGGACCGAAAAAAAACGTAGGGGAGAGTCCTCGGGTGGATACTGTACAGCCACCAAAGACAAAAGAAAAATCGGAAGTAGTGAGCGGTGAATACTCTAGGCACGCCTGGGCGACGTCAAGGCGTACGCTGCGTAGAAAAAAGGGGGGGGGGTAGCAGTGACGCTCATGGACACAGACAACACAATTGAAACTCATTAAAGGATCGGGAGCAAGCGATTTGCGGGGGGGGGACGACGGAGTTTTGAAATGGTGAATGTAAGGTTGGCTGAGGGACATGTCCATCCCGCAAAAAAAAAAAAAGGCTTCTCTCCGTTAGCTCTATGGTGACATCTTCATACTCAGCAGCGACGTTGGTAGCGACTCGCGAAGCTCGAGGGCAGGGCGAGAAAGAACCCTAACCCTAGAAGATGCGTCATCCATGCAGCTACGTTGAATCCAAAGCCCACTCCATATACGAGCCTCTCCATGCTGCACGGGTGCGCATTATAGATGATCGTCACCACTGCCCACGAGATCAACTGTGTGACCAAACCCACACATCCGAGAGTGCCGACGACGGTGCGGAACTTTGAGAGCACATTCTGAGATGTCTCACGCCAGCAGCATACAACGACGAGGACAGCTGCCAAATTTGCGAGACATACGATGAGTGTAATGATCGAAAAGGCTGCTCCCGCACCGAGATTGTCACGGACTATCATGCAAGGGTAGAGCGCTCGCCTCCACGCATAGCTGGTGCTATCACAGTCATCTTTATAGCCCCAGTATGTGAGGCACCCTTTTTCCCCCACGTCGAGCTGTGACGTAGGGATTGACGTAGTCATCATGACAAGAGACAGCAACAGCGCGCCAAGGTAGACGGAAACTCGAATGTCTGCCACCATGAGATACGCACAACTCCTCTCCACCACATTGGGCGGCATTGCCTCATCCCGCTTTCCCAAGGTGCCAGCGGAGCGACTTTCATGATAGTAGGCCAATGACGGGTCAAGACGTGGAAAGAGGTAGGGGGCGAGGGGGCAGTCCGCCTCGTCGCTGCTCAACTCTTCGAGCCGGCTCCGGTGAGCGCAGTCTGAAGGCGCGTCTCCGTGGCGACAGTGCTCCGATTGCACTCTTGTTACCCGGTTTATCGAATGAGGAGTAAACTGATCTTGCATTTCGTAGTGTCTCGACTGGTCAAGGCGACTTCGTGCAGGGGAGGTGGTGGCGCCTGTAGCGGCAGTCGGAACGACGCCTCCGCGCTCCTCTACAGGCGACTGAGCTGCACTCGGGGTGTGAATATTGCGAATGTCAGGGCGGGCGCCCGTCTTACCGGGTTCGACCCAGGAAGGGCTTCTGGCTGCCTCTCCCCCTACCCGGTCAGCAAAATTTTTCACAACAGTTGCCGATTCCACCCGCACCAAGTAGCTGTGGGCCTCTGTCCCTTCTGGCTGATGAGTGCCGAGTACGTCGGCTTTGGGCTGGGCCGCGGATCGCGGGGTTTCTATAGAAGACTGCAAGGTGTCGACACGCATCACTGCAGTGACGTCTTCCTTAATCCCTTTGCCAGTATTCTTTGACATTGGAGGAGAGGGAGACACAGACGCCAACACTTCCCCGGGAGCGTCATTGCCATCATACCGGTCGATCATTCCCCTTTGACCTGCCACGGAAGCAGGCACACCGCCAACTGCAGGATCTGCATGTTGTGCTGAGTGCGCGATGGACAGACTCTTTGAGTTGCACTGCGCGTTTTTAACGTCGACGTGTTCATCATCTGAAAAAGAGGAAATATCGTCGAACATCTTTGGTCGCGCAGCGTGAGACATGGGAGTATTTAATTAAAAGGGCAGGTAGTGCCCTCTATCTTTTTTTTTTGTGTGTGTTCGTGTTTGTGTAAGTGCCGCTCTTGTCTAAGGGCAGGTGTGCCCATGGCACAGGTAGCGGCGCTGGTGAATGCCCTGGACTGAGCCCAGGCTAAGCCAGTGCACTGGTGATGTGCGGAGTATCTGAGGAGCCAAAGATTCACCCGAAAGGGGGGGGGATAACGACAGGGTACCAGAACAGAAGAAGAGCGTAGAAAAGGTTCATCAAGCCACTTGCGTGGTGCTGATCGTCAAGCTGTGCGGCGCGCGGCACATGCACCGGAGTGCAGGGCACAACGTAGAGTAGCAAAAGATGACGTAACCCTGCAAAAAGGGGGTTGTAACAAGTCCGGCTCATCTTGTGTGTGTGTGTGTGTGTGTGGTCCCCCAGGGTAGTGTAGAAACCTTATCCAATCCATTTCCTTCGCTCCGCCTAGAGCCTACGATATTTTGCAGAGCGTAGACCTGAGTGGTGATGTGCACGCTTGTCAATGCCTATATGTATATATGAGGGTAGAAGGGGGGGGGGGTGAAGGACAGCGGGTATCTGTGCAAGCGAGGTACGCCAAGGCACTGGTGTCCTCCTCGGCCTCCTTTTCTCGAAAAGCTTGGTGCCAGCGCGCCTGTTCCTTGGCCAAGACCTTTCCACGGTCTAAGCTTTCACACTGCTATGCTCAGGCTTCTGCAGCTAAGATGCGAATGTTCTGAGCCTCCCCACACTATATTCAGTACCTTTGCGCCACCCGTATAGGGAGGGGTGAGACATCTGCGGCGCACTCTCCGCCCCTCCCCGTAATGAAGTCAGCCTAAAGGTCTGATATCTAAGCAAGACGCATTCGCACTGGCTTGACAAAGGAAAGGGTGGAGGCACAAAACCCTGAAAAATAAATGAGGAGAGTCAAGGGGCTCAGATCACACACCGTGCACATGCACGCTACGCAAATCAGCATACAAACACGAAACAAACGAGCTAGGGGCCCTTCACTTGCCCCTCCCCCACCGCGAAAAAAAAACCCACTGAAAACATGGATGGGAGGTAAGTCCACAACGTGCACCGGGTGTAGCACCCCGAAATGAAAAGGTACCGTTGAAAAAGGCAAGGTGCCCAGTCATGAACAAGGTCAGGGAACGGTAAATAGGTCATCACACACACACACACGAGCACACAAAGAGATCGAAGAGGAATCGCCGCGCGGGTCCACGTTTTGCTTGTGTGGTGGTGAATTACTAGTTCCACATAGCAGCAATACTTGATTCCGGGGGGGGAAGCACTTTGCAATATCCAGTTCCCCCCTCCCTCCCTCCCTCGCCCAACAAACCCGCCCGCCAAGCGCTCTCCGCTGGAGACATCGCAGAAACAAAAGGTAAGAGAGATAGAAAGGAAAAGCCGCCCACGTGATACATTGGAGAAATGATGGAGGGGGGAGATGGAAACACACAAATTGATTTTAAGGAACACGAATATAATTCTCTCAATATGTATATATATATATATATATATATACATACATATTTGCGGATACACAAAAATAAAAATCAGCAAGCCCAAACGACTGGCATAAGGGGTCAGTCTCGTATTCTGAGAAAGGCACTTGAGATGAGAGAGCCAGCCGAGGGTAACATCTCTGCATCACATCGAGAACCTATTTTCATGTGAGGTTTTGCAGCAGTGCATTCAGGCAGGATATGAATAATGAGTTGAGGTAGGGTCTTTTTTTTTCTAGACTGCCAAGTTTCTATCGCACGCGTGGGGGTCTCGCACCTAAAACGAAGACTGCAGGATTAGGAAGAGGGGGAAAAAAAGGGGGGGCGCACAAAGCGCAGCCCACATGTCAAAAAAGAGGTCCTTGGCGTTTGAAGAGCGCTTGAAGTTGCAGTAAGAGATCTTAATCCCGCGTTCCTTTTTACAGGGGGGGGGCACACACTCGCACACACACAGACATATATATATTGGGTTATTTTTCCGCTCAGACAGCAAGGGCAAAGACCACGATCGCGACAAGTTCCATGAGCCATGCGGTCAGTCCTAGTCCAAAACCGGCTCCGTACGTTACCCTCGTCGACCACAAGTAGATCTCGTCACAGTATCCCTTCGTGTAAATGCCTGCGATCAGGGCCCAACAGAGGAGCTCCAGAAACAGACTTACAGCCACGATACTTAAGATCATGGTCTTCAAAAAACCTGCATCGAAAGAGGACGCGCTCGCTGCTCCTTTGTGCTCTCTGTTCGGTGGGTCGTTGTCTGCGCCGTTGTCACGATCGACGTCGTCGACATTCCTGTAGCGATCCTTGTGGCGGGCATGTAAAGCTGCTGCACGGAGGCGACAGCACAGGGTCCACGACGCGGTAGCCGTAGCCACTGACGCTAGGATCGACAGAATGGAGAAGGCAGCGCCGGCTTGCAAACTTGAGCGTAGTTGTGAGCAGTTCATCATAAGGGATGTACGTGTGGTGTAGCTTACTCGGTCGCAATCGTCTTTGTGCCCCCAGAAGGTGTAGCAGCTGCCGCCCTGCAGGTCGAGCTGAGAGAGTGTCGACGAAAGAATCACAAAAAGGAGATGGACACAAGCCACACAGAAGAAAATGTAAATTGCGGCGTGCTGGCCGTCTCCGTTGGTCAGGCTACCAAGCGCAGCCCTCATTCGTGCTTTCTGTGTACTCAACACGGCGCTCGTCATCCCCGCTGCTCTTTCCATGGCGGACGCACCGTGGCCCTTTTTCGGTGCCGCGTTCTCACCTCCGCGCTGGGTTTCATGCATTTCTCCGCTCGCCTCCCGGAAGAGGGCCTGCTCTGGGTTGTGAATCCAGTTTCCCTGTTCTTCGCCGAGTGACAAACGCCCTTCTGTGGTGCCAGATCTATGTGCTTGCTGGGCTCGCCCCTCGACAGACGCCGTCTCCAAGGACGTGTAGGTGGCGCTTGAGTACCTCTCCATGTCGCGGTTCATGCTACTCTGCTAGGCTCTGTGATGTACTCAGTTACAGGTGTTACAGTACCCCACCAGCGAACGGAATGGGTCCTCGTATAGAGGTGCGTAAGATCACCGAGGGATCTTATTATTATTATTTGAGTATAGAAGAGTCCGGGGAGGGAGTGAGGGTTGGTGTGTTGTGGATGCGTGCACGTGCGTTCACTAGGGGATCAAAGGGTGCAGTGAGAAGTCGTGCAGATGGGACCCCTGCTCACCCTCTCCCTCTTCGACACCACAAAGGAATAAAGGTCAGGACAGGCGGAGGACTCACTGCAAGGACGCATACACACACCTGGTCAGTTCTACTGGCTTCTGATTATGAGCGCAGCCGCGTGCGTCACTTACGTGCTTGCACCGAACAAAAGAAGACGAGTTCCCGTGAAAAAAAAATAAACACCTTGCTCGTTTTCTTTCTCTACTACCGGTCCAGGTTCTGGCTTTGGTGCCTTACCGTCGGACACGACCGCTTTGTAGTTACACTCACCACCCTGAACACATACATGACTCTCAGTTACCAGAGCTGTAAGTAGCCAAAGTCAGTTTTTCAAACGCGTTCTTAGAAAAGGAAACACATCACATGCACACATATCACACACACACACACACACACACACACATATAATATATATATATATATATATATGTTTACTTTGATCTGCTGAAGCAATGAAGGGGAAACGTCTACATACGCATCAGCGTGCCAGGCCCATTACACAGTCACTACAGCCTATGGGTATATCAGGCCCGAACCACAAGGAGGCGGCAAGACATACGCTGTGCATGCGTATACTCATCTAAAGGCACTCAGTCCGATAATACAAGACGAGAGTTAGGATTTCGAGACTGCAGCCGCGACTTCGGAGCACCGCTGGCTCAAGAACTTTCAGCATGAAAGAAATAAACGATACTCCTCCACAGGCACGTATTGCAAGAAACACCTGCCAACGATATGCAGCAGAGCAGGGCAAAGGGACAACGGCTAGTGTACCACACGTCGCTGCTTATATACCACCTTTGTCGTTCAAGGAACCTGTCCTGCTACCATCTCCACGTCTATGCACCTCACACCCTACGCATCATGAACAATGTATACATGTCCCTTCAACAAAAAACCTCCGAAGTGGCTGGAATCACACGAGGTCACTGATGCGCTATATTCCTTCGCGTCATTTTTTTTTTTTTGGAACCCAGTTCAGCGCACGATGCGTGCGCACACGTCATTGCGAGTCAGAGGAGCGCACTCTACCGTCACAAAGCCACACCGCCGAAACACCGAGGTGGTCCAGCGTGGGGCATTCCCGACGATTGATCGGCAGCGCCGCCTTCTGTGCAGTCCGTACCAGGCAGCTCGGCGCAGCCTTGGCAGGGCATACGTCAAGCGGGCTTGTCGTGGCGAGGTGGCAGTAGCTTCTTTCGCAACCGGGTGGGGACCGAGGATTTTGTGCGCGCGCGTGCGTGCGTGCTCAGTGGAGGCGGAGCGTGTCCGGGCATCCGCGTATCGCTTCGGGTCCCCCACACCGCTGCCGGAAGCTTCGGTGCACCAGCGTGCAGAGAAAACAGCAAGTCAGAGGCGAGAGGGGGAGGGGAGAACGGACGCTGCGGCGGTGGCGCGCAGCAGACGCTGAGGAAGGTGACGACACCACCCGGTGCCCGAGAACACCCCGGCGAGGAGAAAGATTCAGTTGTCGGGCGACGCCAGCGTGCGTGGTCTTCCGTGCACGAAGGCTCGATCCGGAATATGATACCCCCCGATGCGCTCCATGATGGATGCGGCCGGCAGTGGCTGCTCCTGTATGGCTGGTGTTGAGCGCATACCAGTACCTCCGGTACATGTTGCTGTTTGCGCCGCCCAATGACACACTCCAAGGGGGAGAGGGGTGGGGGGTGGCGCCGCACCGCGCAGGGACAACAGCGTCAGAGTACCCAAGACGGTCTACTTTTGTTGGGCCACGCACCGGGCGCGGTGGGGAGCGAGCACGACGTCATGACCACAGCCCTCTCACCACCGTCACACATGCCACGCACCGCCATACGTACAGGCAAAGGGAGGAGGGGAATATGGGCTGCAGCGGTGTGGGTGTGCCGACGTGGGGAGCAGGGTCGGGGGCTTGCGTGAAACCGCACATGGGAGCTGCCGCTGTGATGTGACAACTCCCTCACCGGTGATGTGCCTCACGCAGTCCCAGCGCGCAAGATAGTGTCCTTGCTTGACTGCGCGGCGATGCGGGTGTGTGCACCGGCACGGGATTTCTCGCGGGGGGTGGTGGTGGTGGTGGTGGTGAACGGCCACACCTGTTTGGACCTCTCAACCACACAGTGGGTCCGTTGAGGATCACTTACGCAGGCGGTGCCATGTAAAGAAAAAAAAAAGAGTTAGTGAGTCCCTTGGACGGAGCCCGCTTGTGCGAGCACGTGGCGCACAGGCTGGTGAGTCGCTGCGCTGTCCTCCTCGCGACTCCTGTGCTGTCTGGGTTAGATGCCGCATATGGGCTTGAGCTCCTCCTCCAGAGGAGCCCGACACCTTCCTCGCCCTCCCGGCTGGCGCTGGCGGAGGCCACGCGGCACCACCACAAGAGCGGTGAGCACGGCGATTCCCACCCACGGCCGTGCCGCATCACTTCACGAGCCGTTCCCCTTTTCCGTTCCATGTTTATACACTGGCAAAGGTGGCAGTGGGTGCCATCAAGAAGAGTTTCGTTACTGTCCAGTGAAAATTGAGACGGTATTGGGGCGTGGGCGGAAGCGGGAGGGAGGCTTAGGAGGGGGACAGGCTTTGCTTTGTGAATGCCTCACCCCCCGCTCCTCTCTACGACATGTTGGTGGAGGTTGAGGGAAGTAAAAATAACAAGGGATTTGATTGGAAGATAAAAAAAAAAAAATGCGGTGAGGAAGAGAAGGAAGGTGGCCTCGTGTAATCTCGGTATCGCTTACCTGTATGAATAGGGTATCGAACGAGATAGCAACGATACACAGGGCTCCGCTAAGAAAAATATCCTACAAAGGGCTGATAAAAGATGGCCATCAGAGATTGAACATTGAAAAAAGGCGAGAGAAGCAGTGGCGGTGACGGTTGGCGGCTCAAAGATGCACCTAAGAAAAGAAGCTAATATCCTACAGAAAAAGAGTCAGATAGAATGGTGACCCTGTCGAGGAGCCAAATGAAGGCTTCTTCACCCCCCTCCCCCCTATCTCTGCGCCTTGGGGTTTCTATGCCGCTGGGTGTGGGTGTACAGAAGGCATTGTGCTCCTAGGCATTTGGTGTGCGCGACTTCAGGGAGAGCAGTGCGAGGTATCCTCGTTCCCTTCCAACTCCACATCGATCTGGAAAATTTCGCTGAGCTTGCGAGCCACCGCATCCTCGTCATTCCGGCCGATCACTTGCAAGTGCGGCAACTGTTTCTTAAGTCTTGGGTTACCGTTTTCCATGATGAACCCTTTCCCCACGGAGGATAGAAGCTCAACGTCGTTTAGACCATCCCCGAAAGCGACACAGTCGTCCATGGTCAGGTGAAGGTTGTCGAGGACATACTGGAGCGCCGATGCTTTACTGACGTCGGATGGGACTATGTCGAGACAGTATGTTGCGGATGGGGCCACCCGCACTGACGTTTCAAGCCCGAGTTCGTTCTGCAACTCTTTCATTCTCCTGATGATATCCGCCTCCACACTGTTGCTTTTCTCGGGATTGTAGCAGAGAAAAAAAATTTCACTCACGTGGTCAACTGGGAATGTCTTCTCCAGTTGCGAGACCACACGAAAGGTGAACCGCGACTCCTTGTAAAGGGCGGCCTCTAGGTCACTCGGGTACCGACAGACCCACTCTTCACTGGCCTTGTCGTTCGGCTGGTCACTCAGGTTCACGTAGCCTTGCTTCTGACGATCTGCCTCATCCACCCCACGGAAGACATTAATGTTCACCTCAGGGTCGTCAATGAACATCGAATAGAGTTCCTGCACAATACGCGGTTCGATGGTGCGCTCATAGATGCGCTCGTTCGCTTCGTTATAGACGCACGCCCCGTTGGACGTAATAGCAAAGCACCGCGGGATCACTTTTTCCGTTACCGCAGGCCTTGTTGGGGAGGAGGCCGAGGAGAGCGTTAATGACAGGTCCCCGCTCCACTTGCTGTTCGGCGAGCCAGGTGGATATGCTGTTGTAGGCGCTTCCCCGACCGGCGTAACGACTTGTAAACCTGGAGTAGCGATGGCATTCGCCGCTGCAAAAATATTGAGGCGGCGCTTAATGCGATAGACGTCAGTGAAGGGTCGCCCTGTTGCAAAAATGACGTGGACCCCACGCGCCAGCAGCCTCGACAGGATCGTGCGTGTGTACTCGGATATAGAGTGGTGGCTATTGAGAAGTGTGCCATCCATGTCGCAGACCACCACGTTATATGGATTTAAGCCCACCGGTATGCGCACCGCCTCTGGCTTACGCGTGTACACACTGGAAGCAACAAACCCATTGAGGGTGGCCATATCCGCTCGAGCTGAGCTGACAGGAAAGCAATAGAACCCAGAAATATGCGCGAACCTACTGCCCGCCCTAATCATGCAGGACAGAGACCAGCGGAAGCTGATGAGTTTGATCACAACAGCGATAACGCTAATACGAATGAGGGAAGCAACGGCAGCGATGCTGAGCAGGCGTGCAGCACTTGACTTTTGATGAGGATCTCCTGACCCCCCCCAAAAAAAAATAATAGAGAAGCTCTGACTTGATCCGAAACACAATAACAGCTACGTAAAAAAAAAAGGTGCGCCTTGAAACGATAAGAATAGATGCAAGATAATCAATATATAAATATACATATATATCTTGTTACGGGTGTCGGTGTGGGGATTTTGATGTTACGATGCGAGGCGCAACGGGGTGGAGGGGGTGCTAGAAGACACACACACAAAGCATAAACGTCTGAAAAAGATGTTGACAGGTACGGGAATTGTAGACAGAGGAGCAGAGAGGTGGAGAAAGGGCAGGCATGTAAGTATATAAAAGAAGGAAGGAAAAATAGATTTCACGTGGTGCTCTGCGACAAGCATATAGAAAAAGAACGCGGGGTATAAAGTTTCTTTGTGTGTGTGTGTGTGTGTGTGTGTGGGTGGGGAAGAGGAGTAGAGGGTCCCGTCCTACACTACTAGTATTTTTTTTAGTTTTAGTAGGAGAATAATATATATATATATATATATATATATATATATCGGTTTGAAAATACTCTGCGTTAAGCTATCACCCCACTCGAGGAAAAAAAAAGGATCTTGAGTGGTGGGGAAGCGAGGTGTGGGTTTG
The DNA here is from genome assembly GCA_000333855.2 of Endotrypanum monterogeii. NCBI lineage: Eukaryota > Euglenozoa > Kinetoplastea > Trypanosomatida > Trypanosomatidae > Endotrypanum > Endotrypanum monterogeii. Next base: position 404,293 of record CM007348.1, on the reverse strand, counting down.
TGGTCGTGTGCAGTAGAGTGTGTATATGCGCACAAAACGCCGTTCCATGGATGGCATGCAAAAATTGGAGGCATTTCAGGGTGATATTAGATGGAGGCGAGCCATAGACCCGGGAGTGGAGGAGGGAGGGGGATGAAAAAAAAAAACGAGAGATCCACTGTAAGTGCGCCTTTCACTGGGAAAGCTGAGTTCGAGTAGGCGGTAATAGTTGTCTTCCCTCCCTCCCCCTCAAGGATATCCTCCTCTTCCAAAATACGCACAGAAACGCTCTGCCAAAGCTCTTGACAGAACAGAAGCGACAGATTCTAAAAGTGGGGAATAGAGCCCTCACGTTGCATCGAGAACATCGTCAGGAGGGGAGGGGGTGGGGGGTAATGGTGAGTCGGGCATTCTTTTTTTGAGGAAAGGAGAGTTATGACTTCCTTTTCTCTGTTTTCACACACGGACACACGCAAAAAATAAAACAATGTATACATGTATATATATATATATATATATATATATATATATATATA
>CM007348.1:387218-403758 GCA_000333855.2 Endotrypanum monterogeii | reverse complement strand
TATATATATATATATATATATATATATATATATATAACGACATTGGGTTGGAACAAAACAGAGTGGAAACACTACTTAGCACTTGCTCATTGTTTTCCACTGGAAAGTGATGCAAAAAAAAAAAAAAACGGAGGCGGAAGACGGGAGGAGGGTGAGGAGGGAAAAGGGGAGTAGGAGAGGGACGGAGAAGAAGAGACTGGGAGTGACAAGATCGACTTGAAATATACACGTTGGATGGTTTGGGAAGAATAGGTCAGCACGAAAAAAAAAAACACCGTACGGCTTATTCCACACACACACACACACACACACACGCGCGTGTGCTTGTCAGACAAAATCCGCGGCGCAGCAAACCAATATAGATGATAACACCAATGAGGATTTCTAAATACAAGGAGGAGGAGCCAAGGAAAACATCCCGCCTCAGCTTCTTCTGCTGGCAATCGCCACACGCTCGTCTCCTTCGTTATTTTGTATTCTCAGTTGGGTGACCTGTAAACTACCTCGATAAGAACATCTCTTCCAGTTTTTTGGCAACACTGTCGGCGTCGTTAGTGCCGATGACCTGCGCGTGTGGAACGGCGTCTTTCAGCCCCTGCTGTCCATTTTCCATAATAAACGATGTTTTTGTTATTTGCAGCATCGATTCATCGTTCATGCCATCGCCGAAACACGCCACCTCGTCTAGGGTTAACCCAAGCACTTCAGCGACCTCGCGTACACCGTTGCCCTTGTTCACGCCAACAGGTACACAGTCCAGGAGGTGTGGGAGCGAAAATGTAAGGCAGAGTTCATTGGGGAATTTCTGGTCAAGCTCTGTAGCAAATAGCTTCAGCTCGTCGCGATCACCAAGAAACCAGACCTCATGCACTCCCTCTAGCTCCTTCCCCTCGAGCCCAAAAAGGCGATCACGGAGATCAGTACACTCCAAGTCTTTGTGCAAAGCTTCTTTCACGTGGGGTATGCACCTGTCCGTCAGCCAGTCTGCATTGCGATAAATATTTGTACCGATTTTTTTGGGTGTGTTTATGGGCACATCACCCATCGAAGTCTCCCTCGCCTTTCGAAGACGTAAAACCCCTTCAACCAACTCTGGTCGCATATTGTGCTCACGAACCACCTTCAACGCGCTGTCGTGAATGCGAGCCCCGTTGCTGGTTATGATATAGTCAGGCTCCAAGTGGGCGTCGCGCATGGTGAGAAAGACATCAGCATATGGGCGACCCGTAGCCACTACAAAACAGATGCCCTTCTCTCTTATTTTTCTCAGTACATCGGCCGTGTAGTCGCTGATTCTGTGTTGTGTATTCAGAAGAGTACCATCCATGTCAATGACAACAGCTTTGATGGACATTTTTGATGGATAACAAATGTGCAGGGCAGTGCCGTGAAATACCAGTAAAAATGAAATCGGATAACGTAATGGAAAAACAGTGTATATATATATATTTTTTTTTTTTAAATATTTTCGGCAGCCCCAAACTTTTTTTTTTTTTTTGGAAGACCTGCCTTCGCGTGAGATGTGGGTCGCTTGAAGCAATTACGCGTTAGATTTGTTTCTTTTTCTCGGCAACTTGGAAGTGTGTATTTGCCTTGCGAGGAAGTGTGAAGTATGCGCTAGTGTGTATGTGTTTGTATTCTTCTATACTTTTAAATCTTTGTCGCAAAGTAGCGGAGCCACTGCCAAAACGGTCAACAACGAAGCCGGGGAAGCAAGGAGGAATAAATGTATACAAAGACATAAAAAGATATCCGAACATGAAGAAGCGTGGGAAAAACAGGGGGGGGGGGAAGCAAGACACCGCAACACGGAAGATGAGGTCTCGCTTGAGCGTCGAGAGGCTCCATGAGAGGCACACATCATGAATGGCTAACCACCACCTCAGAAAAACAAAGAGGGAAGGTTTCTTTTGAATGCTACTAAATTAAAATAGAAGCGACAAAGGTAACGACACGAGGGTCGTGGAAACGGTGCATTGGAGGATAAAACCGATTGTAGTGGAGAGAAGAATGACCTGATGAGGAAAATAGTTTTTATCGAAGGTAATCCAAAAGAGAGAGAGAGAGGAGGGGGAAGAGGGGGAACAAAGAAGATTTTCTTCATACTTATATATGTATCTATTTATGAACCCTGCAAAAACACCTTTTCACCACGTCGCAGAGACGGAGAGGAGGAGGAGGGGGGGTAGGGAGGGGAAAAAATGTCGAAAGAATTAAAAAAAAAACATATGCCAGAAAACATCGAATTAGGTGTTGATAAGGTGCCGTAAATCATTAGAATATAAAATTGCTCCCAATAAGCTCGCCCCAGAACGATTTTCTCATACGAACATGTGGAGCTATAAAAAGTACCTCAACAAACAACAAAATATATAAAAAAAAGAAAAGCAAGAAACCAAAAAAAAGTGATGAAAATCAAACAATAATCGCTTCCCGGACGTGAGCAAGAACCATATGAGGTGCTTGGCCACGGAAACGCTTTAAATAGTCATTATATTACTATGGGAAAACAGCCCCCAATCCGCTTGCACTCTTCTGCGTGGCGGAAAACTGTAGTTCGTCAGAACCGAAGTACTTTTTCTATGGCATCAAGACACACACACACACACACAACACACACATACACAGGGCCTCTCACACTTTGGGGAAAGGCTCTCCCTTCGACCGTTTCCGAGCTCACTGATTTTCGCACAGATAGAAGAAGAGTGTGCACGCGCATTTCTTGACCAGAGGTATTGGGGCACTTCGGTGGCGTGATCGTATGAGCAACGTGTCAAGTCCAGCGCGTTCAAAGAGAAATCAAGAGAACTCTCCCTCTCGCATGCGTCTGCGCTTCCTCGTCACACAGCATTTTACAGACGGAACGCTGACTAGAGGCGAGACTCTCAGACAGAGTGGAAGCAACTACCCACCACCCTTCACTAGAGGGAGAGTATGCCCCGACACACTGCGGTATCAACGTAAACGACCAAGACCCTGGGTTCAGTACCATCGCGTCGAGCACCACCACCTTTCCGCGTCTAGGCACCCGTACCCCTGCGTTGCGATCCACCTACACAGTGCATGATCGAGAGTCCCCCCCCCCCAAAAAAAAAACACTGCGCGAGAATCGGGGAATCACTATGTCGGCGTTATTCCAGGGTCGAGTTGCTTCTCTACGCTCGACGGTTCCGCTGCAGACACCGCACCGTGCGCGTGACTGCCTATCTCAGACGACACCAGAGTGTGCTGGGCCATCTTCCTGTCGCTTCCCGAGCGTCGGTCGTCCTTTCATTAATGCTAAAAAATGACACACCCATGCGCCCTGGTCGTCCGAGGCGGTCATGACCGAGGCCTTGACCCAGCACGTATCCATCGCAGTACTCTGAGCGTTTTCCATCACCAGATCTGTGCTCAGCTGAGATTTGAGGGGGGGGGGGAACATACATACCTGACAACAACTTCCGATTTTTTTCTCGTGTCTCAGCAGCACCAAGCTACCACACAAGCTAACCAGAACCCAGAGCACGCTATCCGGTTACTGTGTAGGTGTGTGTGTGTGTGTGTCTATGAGGGAGGGGGAGGGAGGTACATGATACAAGATAAGCGCACGACCCCTCTCGACTCTTTACACCCTTCGGATTTTGTCCTCGACAACACGCAGCCACAAATAAAGAAGAGAGGAGCACACACACACAAAAAAAAAAAAACGCTGGTAAATATAATCAATAAAAAAGCATGTAGTGGGAAGAACAAAAAAAAAACGCCGATGAATATGATAATAAAAAAAGAGTATGTGGTGGGAAGAAGAGGAAAAAAAAGGTATCCACACGTCGCAGCGGGGGTGGGAGGGGGAGAGGAGCGGACAAGGGGAGATCAGCAGCACAGCCCGTTCACGCGCGCGCGACTCGCCACATGCACACACACTCCGTTCTTGTCCACCCCTCTTGCGCAATACAACATGAGTGTTATGAAGAGATTAGAAATGAAAAAGAAAAAAGCGAATTCAGTTACGAATGATTACGTTTCCATCATTGGGGAGGGGGGGGGAGGGAGGAAGGGAGGGAGGGGGGCTCTGCAGCGCTACGCCCATTAGATTCCATCAGCCAAGCTGACGGTGTCGTAGCATACGCGCCAACTCCAACATACCCAATGCGACACGGATGGAGAGGAGCGGATGCAGTCAGACCACGACCAGAACCACAAGTAGCGTAAAAATATATATATATATATATATATATATATAGTTATGTTATATTATATTTTAAACTCTACGGAATTCTTTTCAGCGGCAATGAGATCAGCGTACTTCTTCAAGTGCAAGACATCACTTTTCATGCCACACACGGAGTCGAAGGGGGGACACTTCAGTGTCCCTTCCTCGAACATGGGGCTTATCGCCCGTAGATCAATCTCCGTGCCAGCTGGACACGCGGTGTAGGTAGGTGAGCCGTTCACCTTGACGAAATATGTGGAGATGCCGCACTTCACATTAGCACAGATGCCATATTGCGAGTGATGCATGGAGTCAATAGAAAATCCGTTTGGCGTGTCGAGGCACTTTGAACCCAGACCATGCGCACTACCAGGCAACCTGATAGTCTTGTCTTGGCATCCAAGGTAATCATACGTCTCCACTTCGGGGCAGTAGTCCATCATGGCGTCAGAGCCACCCACAGTGTCATTTGCGAAATACTGATATAAAGCGGGGACACGCTCAGGATAGTATAACAAGATACACTGCCCCACCGCGCTTCGATCCGACACACACACTCCCTTTTTCAGTGTAGAAGCGCAGAACATATCCGGAAACTGCGATACACCGTTTATGAGGCACTGGCTCGTGGTCAGACTACAACCCACATTTCGACCGTAGGTCATGGGCTCCGCGTTGCTGTAGTTGCCTTTGTAGTAGCCCATATCCTCCATGGCCGCTATTGTCATAGCAGAGTAGATACCGGCGCCCATGTAGCCTGCCATCAGCTCATCCTTCGCATTGCGGCGCTTCCAGTGAGACAGATCTGTTCGCGGCCCACCTTCATCCTCCAGCTCCATGAAGGCACTCGTGTTGCAGCCGTAGTGTGCCATTGCATGAGCCGCCACATTGGGCGAGGAGATGACAGGCAACTGCTCCTTACCTCGAAAGGCCATAATAGAGATCATTCTGTTCCTCTTGAATATGTTCACACCGAAGCCCATTGCGTGCAAAATCTCGTGTGCGATCAGGCGCACCATCTGCTCATTTGCATTGATAACTCTCGGCGCCACGTTCGCCACACCCACAGCTGGACGCCCATTGTCAAATTGTTGGCATGTCAACGCCCAGGCAGCGGTAACACCATTGATAGGGGCTGCAGAGAGATACAAAACGAAGTCGGCGTCGGGCACACCAGTGGTCATGTGGGATGCAGGTATGCTGAACTCACGGCAAATTCGATTGGTCTGGATGGACGGTGAGACAACGATGTTACCACTCACTCGCTGCACACTCAGTCGATCGCTGTGCAGCTTAGCTGCCGACGGAATCAGTAGCTCCACCAGCGTGCGTCTCTTCGCGCGTGTGAGGACGTCCTCCGGGTGGCAGACGTATTTTTTACCCCTGGAGTCTTTTCGCTTCTGGTACGGATAAGTGCAGTGTGTGCTCCTATTGAAGAGGGCGTGTGTGAAGACGGCAATACGGATCGGATGCCAGGGCTCTTCGGATGCAACTGCAGCCGTAACCGTGCGCTCCCTCGCAGGCGGTTCCACATCGCTTACCACGCTGGTACCCGTGTCCACGGCGTGTGCATCCAGAGCGCCGTATCCGCAGCGAACCATCCCAACTGTGGATGGCGGCTTCTGCACCGCACCCACGAAACACGTAACAGCAAACGCGAGAACGGCGGCCCACAGGAGGGCGCGACGCACGGCGGTCCACATCAGTGCGGCAGTGGGGCGGCAGAAGCACGATACCGGTTAGGGTGCGCAGGGCAGCTGAGACCACAGCAGCAGAAGGGAGGTAGGAAAGAAAAAAGTGGGAGGCACGCAACAGACCACACTTCCAGCACACGACGAGAGGGAAAGCAGGTGGAGAGATACGACGTAACAGTCGCGCGAAAGGATGCAGAAAACCGCTGCCACGGGAAGCGCGACGGTATCAGCCTCCTTGGGGCAATGGCAAAAGCAGGCAGAGGAGCACAGCCCTAATTGACAAATCGAGACCTTCTCAAGTACAGCGGGATGATCGGGAAAGACAACACGCCCATGCGTGGGATGGGGGCTATCTGTTCACCAGCCTCTGTGCGACCTGCAGATGATCTCGCCACCCGCACCTATGTATATGTGTGTTGGTGTGGGCTTGGATGTGTCTTTCTGCAGGTGTGTTTAAGAGAGAGATACGGGAAAAAAAAATACGCCGAGGCTAGATGGAACAGTACGACCAGGAGACGAGAACAGAGAAACAGATGCCTCAGGCCTGGAGTGTGAGTGGTGATTCGTATTCGTAGGTGTGTGCGGCTGGACGAGTACGTGTTTATGTCTACATGCGACCAGAACGTAAAGAGAGGCCACAACGATGAAGAGCAGTGCAGTGTGACATGGTGGGTTAAAGGAGGTTGATGTAAACACGGTGACAGAAATCAGGTGGGCAGCTAGTGTGCGCGCCACAGCAAGTAACATTTCAGAAAGCGAGGGAAAGGGAGAGAGGGGCAGCACATCACCACGCCGCATACACACAATGACGCGCACGTTCCAAAAACAAAGTGAGTGCTGTGACCGATCTCGCCCTCTCACCCAGCAGAAAACTACAGCAGCGCAACCCCACAGACTAGGAAAACGGAGCAACTCATCATCCACCACTTTCCCTTACGCGTGTGTTGATGACAAAAGGAGGAACCGCGAGAGATGTTTTCTTGCTTGTCAGCATTCCCGAAACGCTGACGTGGGGACGAAGCAGCCAAGGGCAACGCTTTGGCGAATATGGCGGCCCTCAAGCGAGACAAATATAGATTGCTTTGTTTCTGTGTTTGACAGGGAAATCAGAGTTCCCCATTTTCCTTTGGATTCGGGTAGGGCGATAAGCAGGAACACGGAGGGAGGTTTTGGCACCCCCGATGTGCCAAAGAAGAGAATACAAGGACGTGGGGCGAATCAAACCGCAGCTCCTGTCATCTGCCGGGTTACTGTCGCCTTAGCCGATGTATTTGCAGGACGGGAGCCTGGGCTTCAGAAACACTGGAAGACCTTTAAAAGCTACTGCCCTCACGTCGCCGCTGGATGGCGGACGAGGGACATCGCAAAAGACGGGTGGGCATTGTCGATAAAGAAAAAGGGTCGATGCAAATATGTTTTCCAATAAGGAGAAGGGAAATGATCCTCCGGCGGACATCAAGTAGCTCGGCCCCCTCTCCTCCTTCCCGACAGCACCACTGCAATCTTAGCTGTCGGGAATACATATATATATATATATATCCGAGAAGGAACAATGGATACAGTAGTAGTATTACGATACTTTGTCGGTTCCTTTTATTTTCCCCTCCCACGCTCTTTTCCCTTGACACACACACACACACACACACACACACGCAAAAGAAAAGAGGGATTTTTACGCCGAGGACGGGGCGGGGGAGAGGGGAGGGAGCCTTGCCTGCCCGGGTTTCGGCTTCGATCAAAATATCCTCTCAAACATTATAATTAATTCCTTCTCTACGAGAGATGAGGCGAAATGAAAGCAGAGAGCGAGGCGTAAAGACCGAGTCATAACAGGGTAGGGAAAGAGGAGGAGGAGGAGGAGGCGGGAGAAGCGTGCTCTCACTTGGTATTCCATAGTTGATGCATAGATAGGTAGCCACTTTTCAGGTGAGACACGACATAATGGAAGAGAAAGGGAGGGGGGCAAGCCAAGTCACCCAGGTACTGCTATCGTCAATCATAGAAGACAAACATAGCGGTTGTGCGTGAAGGCGAATACAACTTCACGGCGCACTTAACCTGCTTCAAACACATACCGGCCCCACCTACTCGCTACTCCGAGGGCACCCACTAAAGGCGCCGGCCAAGAGGAGTTCCTCAAGCTTAAGGGCGACGCCGTCCTCATCATTCGAGTTAATAACGGGGAGCTCTGATACGGCTTGCTTCATCATGTCTGCTGCATTCCCCATAACAAAGCCATGTCCCGCTGCTCTGAGCATTTGAACATCATTCATGCCATCACCAAACGCTATGGTCTCCCTGTGATCAATGCCGAGGTGCTTGCAGACCCGGTCCATCGCAACCCCTTTGTTCATACCCTTCTTAAAACAGTCGAGAATGAACGGTAATGCGAAGACACACCCGATGCCCTGAGACAGTTCCCGGTCAATGTACCGCTTCACACTCACCAAATCCGCATGCGCGCCCCGTACCCACATGCTGTGCGTGCCCTCGAGCGTCTCGGGTGTCTGCTCCATCGGGTTCACCTGCTCGGGGGCAAAGGAGGGGTGAAAAGCAGCGGTGTACTCTGGGATCAACTTGTTGGTAAGCCATCGCTCCTTGCAGTTGATGTTGTATGAAATCTGCCGAGGAGGGGTGTGTGAATCAATGAGGCCATCGTCCGTCAGGTGCGGGGAGAGCTGGAAAAGACGACATACACTCTCAGCAGGCATATCACACGCAAACACAATGTTATGCTGGGCATCATGGACGCGAGCCCCATTGCTCGTGATTATAAAATCAGGAGATAAATTCAATTTAGAGAGGTTCGCGAAGACATCAGGGAATGAGCGCCCTGTAGCTACAACGAGTGCAACATTCTTCTCTTTGAGGGCATGCAGCGTCCTCAATGTGCGCGGGCTCATGTCATGGTGAGAATCGTACAAGGTACCATCCATGTCCGCGAAAACCGCTTTTATCGTTGACGACACCATTTTCTTTTTCCTGTCGTGCCTTTACAGGGGAAACTGTGGAGAAGGGGCGAAGCAGAAAAATTCAACAAGTAAATTTCTTGGCAAACGCTGCGAAGGAACGTTCTGCGGAAAAACAAATTGGCTAGTTATACGTATATATGAATATATAAAGCTACAGAAAAATGTTTCGCAATACAAGACGACTGGTCGCCGAAGAAACTATTCCCCTCGGGAGGACTTTCAGGTGTTTGTATATATATATATATATACAGGTTCACCTTCAACGATCGAAAAAAAATAAAATTAGTTTTGGGAGATGGAGGGTGGGAGAGGCAGCAGAGATGTGGGCAGAAGAAAAACATGGAGATGGGGAGGGAAAGGTGTCAAGCAGGAAAAGCGGAAATAAGCCAGTGCTCTCAATCATTAGTTTTGGAGACACATTGTAGACTTGTATAGATTAGTTGTATGCGTATCGGCCCGTAGGTTTCCCTCCTTGTAAAGAGAGATATTTTCAGTGAAAGAATCGTTGTGCGCCTGAGCCAGGTTTGTTAACCTGGCTGGAATCACAAAGCCCTTCTTTTCGCCTCCTTCCCTAAGTTGCACGCGCGTGTTTTCTCCCCTTGACAGGACTGCTTGTTTAAATTAATTTCCCTTTTCATAGACTCATCTAGGAAGCAAAGTGCGGCGAGCGGTTGGTAAACAGCAGAATTCATTTTTGTTTCAAAGCGGATAATTTCACCTCACGTCCCCAATACACACACACACACACACACACACAAAAGGAGCGAGTGAGGTCAGGTTTTTTTTTGATGTCACCTGAGTGACATGTCAGTAATGATGAGGGTAACACACCGTCTTGTCGCTACAGCACCAGATGAATACTGGGGTTTTGAAAAAAAAAAGTCACCACAGTCTTTACAAGCCTGAAGTACGACACAGTCATCGACTACTCACACCTTATCGTCTCTGTAGTCTGCGAACCATCCACGTTTTTTTTTGTTAAAAAAAAACAATTTGATGTAGCTAGTGACGTGTGGATGCGTGAGAATATACACTCAAGCGAGAACATCTTTTTTTTTTTTTGATCGACTAATGACCATTCCCACTCCTCCGGGGTTTCACGACGATCATCAAGGTAACAACAGGAAACGAATGACGCTCACCAACAGCCGCGGTCGCAGATTTCCTTCAAAAAATAAAAGGAGACAGGAAGAAAACACAACTAGATTACCCGATAGATCGGTAATGCATTTCCAGTTGGATAGGATGTTGCCCTTGATTCCCCAGCAAGTGCCCCAGGGCAGTCGGGGAGGAGGAGATCTTGGTCTGGCGCATGACGTGATCGGTGGACGCACGCGCACCTTTGAATCACCCTGGAGCGAAGAAGCGTCGTCACAAGCCACAATGCGTGCGTACAGATGGATATGTAGACAACTGAACAGCACAGTGGAGAGAAAGTTTATGATGCGTAGAAAAAAGTGAGACGCATGAGAGGTTGGTACTGTAGGGAGAGGTCCTGCAGATAGGTTGGAGGGAGAGAGGGGGTGAGAGAGACATGGAAGGAAGAGATCAGAGGGTGCCTCTCCATGGACTTCACCCATTCCCAGCAGGGAAGGGAAGAAGGGAAAAGCGGCCGAACGGAGGGTAGTTGCGCAGCTCGACAGGGAAAAAAAAAATGAGGAAGGGTGAGAAGAAGGGAGGAAGGCGATAGCTACTTTCAAAAATCCTAAGCACATCCGCACATGGAAAACGCAATATATATTTTTAAAGAACATGTGTGGCATCTTTATATATCGTATGTCGGTCTCTATTTTCCTTCCGTGCTCGGCTTGAAGACCCTACGTTTGTATCCGTCTCGGGGCATGGAAACCACACACACAGCCTAATGGAAAAGGAAAAACAGCGACTACAATGAATAAGGGAGAGGCGCATATATACATATGCATATTGCAATTGAGCAGTGTTTTGTCCCTCGGGTAGTCCTCAACACTTATAGAAGACTCCCGCCGCTGTTATCGACCTCCAGTACTCCTTTCCAGGTGACTCACTCATGCGTGCTGTGGGGCCTTTCCTGGTAACAGATAGTACATCTGCCCATTCCCTGTTGACAGCACACGCACATGTACAGACACTGTGAAGGTGTGTCGCCTCTTGGCCATGGATGTCACCTCCACACCTCGAAGGGACGTCACGAGGACGTGACTGCTGCCCTTCCTTGGTGAACCTTTTCGAGACGCTGAAGATGCAAAGGCAAAATCACTAGCGAGACGGGGGAGGAAAAAAAAATTAAAAAAAACAATTTCCCACCCCGCTCTGGACAGTGTGGTAACGAGAAGGAAAAAAAAAGGGATGTATCGCTGGAATAATACTTAGCAGAGGCACGAAGGATACGTCCACCACAGTAGGAGACAAGACATTACAAATGCGCCATTAAAAATAATAATAATAATAATAATAACCCATAATAATAACCAATCATCTGTGTCGATATGCAGAAAAAAGCCTTCAAAGGCTGAAAAAGGTACAGAAAGAGGAATGATGAAAATCAAAACAACAAAAAAAAATGGTGGGAGCACATACACACACACACACACACACACACACACACACCTCCACTACGAGTAGAAATAGAACCGAGGAGGGGGAGGGTTACTTGTTGAGTTGCCTCAATACGCGCTTCGCTACGATGAAAAATCAAACACACTTCGGAGCTTTTTTGCTACACCATCATCGGTGTTGGAGTGTATCACCTCAAGTTCTGGGTGCAGATGGATTAGCTTTGGGTTCGCGTTTCTCATGATACACCCCTTTCCAGCTGTGGTGAGCATCTCCTCATCGTTCAGGCCATCACCAAACGCGATGGACTGTGCAAGAGCTTCAGCGACGACATCGACATTATCCTGCGAGGGAAGGATAGCCCTGAAAAGATTCTTGAGCGCCTTTCCTTTCGTCACTCCCTCGGCCATGATATCTAAGCAGTCCGTCGTTGAGAAGGTCAGTGATACTGCTGAGCCACCCTTGGCATCGACTAGACCTTGCACCTCCTCGGCTAGAGTCCGCAAGCGGTTGGCATCGTCTGAGATGAAGAAAATTTTGGTAATACCGGTGTAATCCCCCGTCTCTATTCCCGACCCTGTGGGCTTCGCAGACTGCGTTGCGGAGTCTGTTGTGTCTCTCAGGAGGGGCGGTGGATTTTCTATGTGAAAGAAGCGAAAACCACTTTCCTTGTTCGCGTTCATCATTTCTGGCCAGTTGATACGACATACCCATCTCTCATGCTGGTAGGCGTTTGTATTCACCACCTCCTCGTCACAGGGAAGCATCCTGAAAAGTTGCTCCGCCAACGTGGGATCAATTGCCGTATGAAACAACACTTCGTGGGTGATGCCGTTGTGCACCACAGCGCCATTCGAGGTGAGCAAGTAGAACGCCGGGGCACTTGCCAAACTCGTACACGCCCGCTCTCGGCACCTCATGATGTCATCGCCCCAAATGTGGCGCTGAAGGTTCTCAGCGATTACACGCACATCGGAGTAGCTACGACCTGTCGCCACAATGAGTGTTACTCCATACTGATGAACTAGTATTTTGAGAGTGTCTCGGGTGTAGTCGCTCACGAGATGGTCCGACGAAAGCAATGTGCCATCCATATCAGTGATGACGTAACGAAACAGAGCGGGCATTTTTTTTTTTTGAGTGCACCGCGGAAAGAAGAAAAGTGCTGCCCTCTCCTCACCAGTCGACAAAAAAAAAAAAGAGAGAAAGAGAGAGATCGACTAGCCGTCGAGTACGTTTGGCATAATCTTTCGTGAATATCAACCCCCCCAAAAAAAAAGTTCAGGATGACTATTCTTTCGTAGTTTATTATAGAAATTCTTGTTACCCTCAATCATGAAGCAAGGTGAGATCTGTTGGTGGTGGTGGGAGGGATTTCGTGGAGGGGTGCGTGCCACCGACAGTGTGTAGAACCGGTATTCCAGTCGTCAGCAGAGGTTGGGCGAAGAGTCCGTAGGTAGAGAAAAGGAAAAGAATAAGTTGATCAAAAGCGTCTCTACCGTGTGCAGGACACACATACACAGACACACGTAGGTATTCTCATTCGTAATATTTCGGGGGGGGGGAGGGGAATACAACGAGGAACGGGAACAGTCAGTCGAGGTGAGAAAGGACATGATGTGACACACAAAGCTATTCCTAACGGCTAAAAAAAAAAAAGTAGTGGTGACCACATCCCGACACGCGCTCCGTATAATAATAGTATCAGCAGTTTTATAGAATTGTGTGTGTGTGTGTGTGTGTCTGTGGCACTTCAGGAGTAGGGAATAAGGGCATCTGCGTGTTTCCACCATAAGTGTGTCCGTCTTTTTTTTTTTTTGCGATCAAACCTGGTCTGCGAAGAAAGTGGGCATTTTTAAAGAAAGAAAAGGATCCGACACACATCCACAGAGAGAAAAAGAGCTAATGAAATACACACACAAAGCCATCACATCAAAGGATGCATGAGAAGCGGTGTGCCAAGTAAGAAGAAATGGGAACAATCCAAATTCTTTTTTTTTGTCCAAGTTTATATATTCTATAATATATATAAATATATACTCCTGCTGCACTCTTGAGTTAAAAGGGAAAACAGATCACAAAAGTGGTATACATCCGCATGATGATTAGTGCACTTACATAGCCATGGAAGAGGAGTCGGAGGGGGGGGGGGAGAAGAGGAGGGAGAAGGAGAGGGGGGGGGCCATCTTCCGTCCTGAGTGTGGCACAGTCGTCGCATGTTACCGAGGTGATGACTGAGCTGGAGCGGTCTCCTCCTCTTTTCAGAATGTCTGTTATGCGCCAGTAGCCCAGCGAATCGAAAAGGGAAAAAAAGGAAACATACTAAATTCCCTCGCAAGCCATAGAGCACGCTGAAAGAATAATACGGGGTCGCTGAGCACATTGCTACAGAACTGCCTACCCTTGGCCTCCTCTCCCGCTCACAAAAAACAAAAAAGATTTATGCCACCACCACGACATCTGCTAAGGTATGCAACCACTTCTTATCACCTTTCACATGATGTCATCGATATAAGGACATGCATAACGTGAAACGAGGGAGAGGGTTATGATTCCACAACGCAGTACAACCACTGAGAGCGGGAAACACAGGCACGTGCCCCGGTGTGGTGCTAGGATGTATGAGGGTCTTTGATGTATAGCGTGTAGGCATTGTGATGATACGGGGAAAATAGTGCCCTTTGGCCCTGTTCTCTGGTGAAGCGGTCACGAGTGCTAACCATTGACGGCGACGTCATGGGTGCACTCTGCTGCTACTTTTTTTTTACCCGTTTAGGTTGTTGATTTTTTTATTCTTCCTCTGTGTGTGTGTGTGTGTGTGTCAGGAAACCTCAAAGGTGCTCTCTCTCCTCGAGTGTGAAGAGTTATTCCAAGTGGAACACCTCCGCCAGCTTGCGCGCCACCCCATCCTCGGCGTTTGTCTGGATTACACTCAAATGAGGACATCGCTCCACTAGCTTGGGGTTGCAGTTACCCATGACGAAACCGAGGCCCACATTATTGAGCATAGCCGCATCGTTAAGATCATCACCAAAAGCTACTGTGTGCTTGAGGCGCTGCTCGCTTGTCACTGAGGACGCCGCCTCATGCGGCAGCGGCGGCATCACAGAGTAGAGACGCTCCAAAGCCGAAGCCTTCGTTACACCCTTGCCGGTGATGTCAACGTTGTAGGACGATGAGAAGGTCACCGTCAAGTCCTTTCCGTAGCGCTGCTGAAGCATTGCCTCCAATTTTTCCAACCGCGGGCGATCCCAGCTCGAGAAGAATATCTTGTGGACATGGTGGAGACATCCAGCTACGGCGGACGAGGACACAGGCGGGAAGCCCTCTGTTTCGGTGCTCTTCATCGCTGTCTTCTCTGGAATGCTCTCGAGAACTCGAAAGCGATATCCCGATTGCTTGTGGAAGCGCAACATCTCCTCCCAGTTCATGCGGTAGAACCAATGCTCACCCTGAATGATCCCGGTGTTGATGCGCGTTTCGGAGACGGGAAGCAGATGATAGAGTTCACGAACAATGGCCGGATCAACAGGATGTTCGTACACCAGCTCGCCTGTTTCGGCGTCGTGGATGGCCGCGCCGTTGGAGCTAATAATGTAGGTAGGAGTGCGCGGCTCGGTTGTAGCTGGAGTGAGCGGTGCTTCCTGCCGACGGGCCTCAAAAGTGCGTTGCATTTCCCGATGAATGATGGCAACGTCTGCGTACACGCGTCCAGTAGCAAAAATAAAGGGTACATGGAGCTCTTGTGTGAGTCGACGCAGCGTCTCTGTTGTGTATTCGCTGAGCGTGTGGTGCGGTGACAGGACAGTGCCGTCCATGTCAGAGGCAACGAAGCGAAACGGAGGGCAGCTCGCTACAGCAGCGCCACAAGCGCCCGCAACCGAAGTTCTGGCCCTGAGCCAGAGGGAGTTGAGCATGTGTCACACAGCCACCTTGAGAGTAGAGCGTGCGTCTCCGCCGGGCCTACCGTCTGACCCACGTGAAATTTGAGGTAACGAAAACACTACAAAATCTGTGGCATTGCACACGCGGCAACGGGGCAGGGGAGGGGGAGGCTCCGAAGTGTTGGTGACGCTTGAAGCCGTTTTCAGACGAGTTTATACGAGGTAGCCCACTTCCAGAAGAAGAAAAATAAAAAAATAACCTCGCGAGAAAGCGGCGGGTCGATTACACGACGTCTGATGACACCAACAGCAATGAAGTAAGACAGCACTTCGTTCCTTCCGGAAAGGGTGAAACACTGATCGCTGATGGCTATGGGAAAAGAAGAATAAGAAAGGTTGCTTGGAATAGAAAAAAAAATGTGAAAGACGTTAGTGGCATAAATCGGCGCTAATACCGTGTTATATTCCCTCCCTACAGCAAGATGTTCAACATGAATCTGCGTTGCACGTGTCCAGTACACGTTGCGTTGCGTTTCTGCTTCGCAAGAGTGGGAGAAGGACCTCTGGATTTCACCAGCACACCTGTCTCTCTACTTGCAGTCCTACGCCCACTCGTGGCGAGCGAAGTCTTCCTGCAGATCTGTTTAACATATATATGTGCAGGTGTGTGTGCATCAGCGCTTTATTCCCCCTTTTTTTTTAAATCTCTTGTTTTTCGCGTAAAAAACTAAAATAAGCCTCATGGGCAATGCATATACGTGATTGTATGCCTTTAAGTATGTGTGTGTATAGGCGGCTTTGCACGCGACACTATTGAAGAGGGATGGTGAATAAATATGCAATCACGCGCATGCAGTGCACAAAGAGTTACAGACCCACACGGCCATCTCGATATAAAAAAAAAAATAACAGTTGAGGAAACCGTAATGAAAATGGAAAAAAGCATTCTGACAACGCAAACCTCTTTTCTGTCTCCATCGTCCCCACGCCTGTCCCCCGATTTCAGTCCTAGCAGATCTTTCTCAGTGGATCTGTACAAGAGCAGCAGTTGCCAAACGTATTGTCGACTCGAACTCTCATTTCTTGTTGCTGTTTTCTTGATGCGTTTGACCAGCACTGAGGCAAATCGATACACACACACACACACACAGAAATATATATATATATATATATATATATATATAGTATAGACGTATGTATAAGTGCTTCACTGGGTAGAGGAGACCTCGATAAGGGGGTCGGTAGAAGTCTTCTACTGAA
>CM007348.1:374263-386875 GCA_000333855.2 Endotrypanum monterogeii | reverse complement strand
TGTCGAGGAGTTAGTGCGGAAGAGGACGAGGCAGATACTGACAAACAAGTAGAACAAGAAAGAAAATAGACAATACGCCCCCCACTATATATATATATATATATATATATATATATGTTGGAGTCGATGGCGGGTGGGTGGGGGGTGGGAAGAGATTACTGGGTAAGGCGCAGTCGTCCAGAGCAGGGCAGCGAAACACTAGTCGGAAAAGAGGCGACTAAACACCACCTAGTAGTTTTCACGTGTACCCTCGCATTTCCTTTGATTGCTCTGGGGCCTATGTAGTCCCATCACTCCAGCCCAAACACTTGTACGAGCTTCCGCGCGACGCCGTCGTCTGCATTCGAGCCGATCACTTGCAAATGCGAATGCTGACCGATCGACAGAGAATTGAGAAGTCTCGCCTGGGCGTTTTCCATGACACAACCAGTGCCAGCCATCATGAGCATTTGTGCGTCATTCTCACCATCGCCAAAGGCGATGCACATCTTCAGCAACTCCTCCCCACTGCGAGGGTCGTTAGGGAAGATGCTGTTTTTCAGCACTTGGGCCAGTGATATTCCCTTGTTCACGCCAATGGCCGTCACCTCCATACAGTTCAGCAGGGAGTATGCCACGTAAACCTGACCTGAATACTTTTCTTTGATGATCTGCTCTAGCTCCTTCAGCCGAGAGTGATTATCCGAGGTGTAATACACTTTGTAGACGCCGTCGTAGCTCTCAAAGGATGCGGGGTCAAACATGCGCGGATAAAAATATTCCTTGTTTTCTTGATAGTATTCCCTCAAATCCGGGGTGTCACGGTTCATATACCAGTAGTCCCCCTGATAAATAGACGTAGTGATATCCTCCCACCCAGTAGCAATGCAAGCTAACTCACGCGCCAGGATAGGGTCAATGTCTCGCCTCAGGATGACATTACCGTCCGGGTCATGTGCACGTGCACCGTTGCTTGTGATTAAATAACCCTTCAGGTCGATCCGCCGTTTCGTGGCCAGCACATCTGTGTGGTGCCTCCCTGTGGCCAAGATGAGCGGAATATGGTGCTCGCTTTGCAACTTGTCGACGACACTTCGTGTGAAGTATGAAAGTGTGTGGTCAGGCAAGAGGAGTGTACCGTCCATGTCGGACACTACCGCTATGTACGACGGTATCGACATCGCTATTTCTTTGCAGTGGAGAGGATGGAGAGAGATAGAAACGGAGGGGAGTAGGCGACAAGATAAGAGCTCGTTGATCAAAGAAATATATATATATATATATTTATTTATTTATTTCTGTGTGTGTGTGTGTGTGTGTGTGTGTGTGTCTGTGTGAAGAGTTAGGCATGCAACTAATGCTACAACAAAGACATGTAGATGACTCGTATCAATAACACACGTGCACCAATCCGTGTTGTAACTGCTGCCGGGTACAGACTGTGACGAATAAAAAATATACACCCTTGCCCTCGTAAGCTCCCCTGGGATTTCCTTCGAAGAGGAAAAGGAGGAGGATATATTTTGGGGTTGGTGTGTGTGTGTGTGTGTGTGGGTGTGTGTGTGGACGGCACGGTGTGGGATGATACACGTAGAGACAAAACTTTTGAGATGATTGAAGGGTGCCCTGATGAAAATATTGATGAGAAATGTGCAGGAGGTGACGAGGGAATTGAGTTGGAAAGAAGAATATATGGTAGTGGTGCAACACTGACTGAAGCGAAAGATCTTCTTGTACGTGAAGTCAGCGGCAGGACATATGTGCCCTTGCCGAATAAGGAGAAAAACGGTGTTGGGGATAAGGCCCAAACATGACGGCTTCGCCTCTGCGGCCGAGGCTCGTACGTATATATTGTTTGGGGAGTTTCCAGCATGAACAGCTTTACGTGCTGACGCGGCGCCTTACGATCGACACATCTTCCCTCCCCACTGTATCATCATTAGAGTATCAAGGAGATCTGACCACGGCGCCCACTCCCGCCTTCTTCGGCTCACATCACGTTGCATCAACACCCCAAACAGAGGGGTGATACTCACAAGTATAGCCTGCATGAACGAAAGAGGGTGAGTCGGATGGCATACAGCACCAATCGTTGTGAAGGAAAGCACCCCTGCCCCAGCTTCCACCATTACTCTTCATGCAAACTAATGGTCATCACACACACATTATTACTACACACACACACACACACACACACACACACACACATGCATGCATGCATGCAGGAACCGATAAAAGATGCCTCAGCATGAAACAGCTCAAATCCGCGCCGATATGTGACCCCGATGAGAGAAGGAAGAAGGGGAAATACAGATTCTAGAATAACAACAAAAAAAAGGAAAGGATACTCCTCAGCGTGGGTGTCAAGACGCTAGACGTAGCAGAAGCACACGAGGAAAAAAAAAAAAAAGAATCGAAAAGCGCATAGAAACTTGTACTTTCGCATCATTTTTACCTCCATTTGATTTTTTTTTTTGGGAGGGGCCTGTACCTAATCGGCTCAAGTCCATCGCGGTTTCACTTCTTGTGCAGCTGGACGATAGGAAGGAGGCGGAACAAGAAGGGGTGGCAAGGGTCTCTCGATAAAACCGCGTGAGAGGGATAAAAAAGAAATAGGAATTCAACGAGATGAATTTACATTTGGTTGTGGAAAACAAACAGCAAAAAATGGCCATAGTGTACATCCAGATAAAAAAGGCGTACACGATAGAGAGTGGGCGAGGATGCCTCCCCCCCATCCCCGCCCAGAGAAGTAAATCATTCTACAGATCGAACCGAAGTTTGCACACCAAACAAAAACCTTTGATTCAAACGTCGGTGTGCATGCGAGTAGTCACCCCGAGGAAAGAAGAAACAAACAACAAAAAAACGAAACAGATGACCAGGCGTTTTTTAAAAGTCCGGTGCTATCGCCGAGAAAAAAAAGCGGAGCATATGAAGCCAAGAACGCTTCCAAAAAAAAAACTTTTCTTGAAGGTACACACATACGCACAGAAGAACTTGATCCGAAATGCTTCTAGTTCATCTTTGTAAGAGTGGTTTTTTTCCGCACCGTTTTCTTCTCTGAAGAAGAGCGAGACTGTAATCCACTCAGAGCTATTTTTTTTTCTTTTAAACCCTATTTCTGATCATGGACTTCGCATTTCTTCGAAGGATACAAGAACCCTGTGGCAAGATGTGCTCCCGAAAGATGCAGAGGGACTTTCCTGTAGATATAAAGAGCATCTTTTTTTTTTTCTCGGCGTAAAAAAAAAAAAAGATATAGTTTCTCAAAGGTATAGAGGGGAGAGGTGCAGAGAACCCTGGGTTACTACTCGAGCGCGGAAGCTGGATGCAACCCCCCCCTCCTCTGAAGATGACCATGTCCACCAATCAAGAGAATATGGTGGCGCTGGGCGTTGACAGTGACAATGTCCCGCTTGCTTTCATTTGTTTTCTCTCACGAAGGTGCCTCACCCCCTCTCTACCTCCTGTTTCATTTGCATGACGTGTTTCTCGGAGAGAACAAAGGCGCGAGCCGAGGACTGCGTTGCGTAGAGCCTTTTCATGAAAGTCATTCATGCCTACTCTGGATCCACTGCCCTTGGAGGGATATCCGATGACCCGTGTCTTTGTTGTAGTCGTCTATCCTGCATCGAGTAGGGCAGCCCTTAATCACACAGCCGAGGCTCAGCTCAGGGAGATGCGGCGTCCGCCACACGCCCCATCTCCAAAGATGATGACGTAAAGCCTTACTGACTCAAACCACCATGTTGGGGCTGAGGTCATCCGTTTGATGCACCGGAAGTGCTGCCCACCTCTCGCAGAAAACGCAAGCCGTTGGCCTGGTGACTCCCTGTACCGCTGAGGTGCCTTTGAGATACAAAGACACATTTTTTTCTTACCCTGAAAACGGCCAAAGAAAATCCGAAACATCGGAGGATTCGCAGATTTTGATTCTTCGCCCCCAGTGACCGTAGCGGGTGGCGATGAGATGAGAAATGCGCCGACGACACAAACCGCATTCGCGTTCAACGAGACCCAGTAAAGGCTCAATACCTGTTGCGTACCGAACAAAACGGAAGTAAAACAAAATAGATTTTTAAAAAAATCAGTAGAAGCTCAACGTTTGCCCAGCATATTGGCAGGTTGTACACATGCCAGGGCGGAGAGTCTAGTGTTGGCCGCTAGGCGGCACTGTTTCCGGTTGTGGTCTCTGAAAGGCTCAGTAAGGGGTGCGTTGCCGATCACCATCTAATGCACAGCGCTCCACAAACTGCCCCACTCTCTGTGTCCATACCAGCATCACCACCAAGTTGCTGAGCATGTGGTCACCGAGACAAAGCACGGTCCTCTGTTGCTTTGAATCTCTTTCACTCGTGCGTAGGCACCCCCGTCGCGCTGCCGTCAGAGCCTGAAATCGCTTCGTCTCTCTTCTTCCTCCCCCTCCTTGGCAAGCCTCGGCGATGTGAGCGTTTTTTTTTTTTTAGCAGACCGGATCCTATGATAGACACTGCGCCATTCGAGTCGCGCGACCCCAAACACACCAGCATCGAGTTGGACGCTCTGCAGGCTATGCCAACGAGAGTTCCTCGGTCGTGGTCGCTTTTACGTCGTCCCTTACCTGCCCAGCCAGCGAAAGGCGTGTGTACTTCTCCGAATTTTTGGAGAGTTCTTCCACAATGCGCATATTTATCCTGGTGCTTATTGCAGTACCCTCCGTGTTGACGACACGAATACAAGGCTGTTGCTGAACAAGACGCAGCAATCGCAAGCCGGTGCGATCGTTGAGCTCGTTAAACGACACATCAATGGTGTGTAGAGCTGCACCAACAGTGGGGTGGTGGTATCCTGCACCCAAGAGGAGCGCGTCCAGCAACGCATTCAAACCCGTCATGCTGCCTGATTTGCTGCGAAGCCCTGCATTGCGAAAGTCTATGTACTCGAGATTGGGGCAGTAGGGCAAAAGGACCGAAAGCGCCTGACAAGCTCTGGCTGGGAAGTAGGTGTCCCGCGCGACGAGCATACGTAAGCGGTTGGCTGCATCTTGACCTATATCGCTGGGAAGCTGCTCCTGAAGTGCAGGAAATGCCTGTCGCGTGCCAAGGCTGGCACAGCGGAACGCGTAGAGGGCGCGTAGGCTGTAGCTGTCCACCAAAGACGGGCCGGTGCCCGAAAAAAATGGTGCATCCTTGAAGAAAAGACGATTCAGCTCCAAAGGTATGGTCAATTTCGGCGCAGCGGAGGCGCCGTTGCACGCCGCCAGCTCCGAATTAGGGGAGTCGGCGGGCTCCACCTCCTCCTCCACAACCGGTGGGGCTTTGTTAATTTGCACATCACCCGAGGAGTGCGGCTGCTGACCACCGTCGTCATCCGACGAAAACGTTGACACAGAAGAAAGAAGTGTAGTGTGGAAGTACCACGCTTTCTCGTTAATACGTGGAGAAGGTGACACAGAAAAGGTTGCCCTGTGATTGTCTCTTGCACCTGCTTCACGCTGACGAGCTGATGCGGTAATCGCATCATCTGAGGCCGCAGGTCGACATGACGCTGAGGTGATGTGCAGACTAGCAGAACGACCACTCGACAGAAGGTTGACGGATGGAGAAAGACCGCTGCGCGATGGCACCAGTGGCGGAAGCGCTAACGACCGCGAGGAGAGTAGCTGAGTATGGTCCGACATGGCGATCCCTCTCCCCTCCTTATCTACACGATGCAGTCACAAATACTAATGCGCAGGCTGCGGTATATATGTTTGTCCTCAGAGGATGAGCTTAACGGGGCGTGTGGAGGATGCGGGGGTCAACAAGAAAGGTGCTTTCGTTGACCTATCACTTCGGCAGAGAACGAGGGAAACAATACAAAAAAAAAGATACGAAGGGGAGAGCGAGAAAAAGAAGAGTGAAGCTTATTAACAGCATCAGTGAAAAGACGAGTTGAATGACGAACCTCTCACCGAGATGCGCGGCGCTATTGCCAGACGAGTGCCATACGCAGTGTGTTCATATAATATCTCTAGGAGAGACCAAGGATTGGGACTGGAGGAGGGAGAGTGAGGTCATGTCATCACATCGCCCTCTTTATCTGTGCTGCACTGACAAACTATTGCGAAATGCTGGGCCTTTCAGTAGCCCCCACACTGCGACGGGGCTGTAAAACAAAAATAAAAGAAGGGATACTGTTGCTCTGCGCGCGTCCAGCACGCATGCTTTGGTCTCTCCGGCTATCGACAGCTTCTGCTGGAGTGCAGACAGTTCACAAACCAGACTACAGATAACCCCCCCCATACACCCCAGCACCGGTGCACAAATGACCAGAGTTTAGCCGACAGTACGATAAGCAAATGATGCATCGATGTACAGGGTGGCGTAATCCGAGAACCTCCGACTCGATCTTTTAATGTCAGTCGACTGACACCATAATGTGGGAGCAGAAGGAGCGACATGGAAGTGTGGTGACCGATAAGAGGTGGAGATAAACGACTCGATGTTTGCAACTACGTGTTTTTCTCCAAACCTCTCTTGTCTCCTTTGGCGGCACAGCAAACCAAAAAAAAAAAAAATTGGGGGTGGGGAGTCACAAATTTGTGTGCGCATCCTGAAAGCAGTAGCAGCAGCGTCATGTTGCATTCGCTGTTAGTAGTGAGGAGGAAGAGACGCTACGGGGCACAGGCGGAGGAGTGGAAAATACAATGATCTCCGCGGGTCTCTTCCCTTCATCGCCCTCCAATGCACAGCATACGACTCGTACGCCCATCAACTCCTCCCTCTCCTCTCTTCCTGCTCTGCACCTCGCCATCATCTGACTAATACCCCCCCTCCTCCCTTATCCCCCCCCACTTAGAGTGTTATTTTGGAGAACATGTTGTAGTGGTCCATCAGCTCGTAGGACCATGTTGACCACGCAGTCACCGTCTTTTCTGGTACACCACAGAAAAGGAGGATACCCGAGACGTTCTGTGAAATGTACTCGCGACGCATCCAGGCTGGAATGGGTGGGGCCTCGGTGCAACCGGCAGCCTTGGCGCTTTCCGCCTGCACAAAGGCTGGATGCATAAAGCGGTCCGCCCAGTTGAAGCTAGATTTTGTGTAGCTCGCACCCTGAGTCTCCTGATTCATGAATAGAAAGCGCGAGAGCATGGAAGTGCTTGGCGCGCTGTCGGTATTTTTGTCCAGCTCTTCTTCGTGCTCTGATGCGAAGGCCCAGCAGAGATTGCCGAGGCACATTGCCGCGAAGACGCCCATGCCGAGCCCCACGTTTCGTTTGAACCCCTGCGAGCACGACCAGGTGTCGTAGATGTTTACGTCGTCTACAATGGTGTGTAGGCGATACATGCATAATGCGATGCCAATATAGTAAGGCAGGGACTGCGAGGCCAAAAATCCGCTTATGAGCATACCCGCCCCAATGGGCATCACCAAGGCATTCAGAATGTACTTGCGATCCCCAATCCAGATGGCAGTGCTTTTGACGCCGCACTTGAGGTCGTCACGGCGGTCCTGATAGGCGTAGATGGTGTCGTACAGTATGGTCCACAGCACCGCTGCACAGTAGATGGGCAAACACACAGCCAGGTCAACTCGCCCGAGTACGGCCGCGTAGCCGACAAAGATGCCCCAATTGAAGCAGAGACCCAAGACGAGCTGCGGGGCGTAGGTGATGCGCTTCATGAACGGGTATATGATCCAAACAGGGGTGATTGCCACGCATGCCAGGAGGGCTGCCGGCGAGAGATTGAGCGCGATAACGCCGGCCAGAGTGAGATGTGAGCAGAGGATCGCAGAGGCCTCAGCCATGGATACGCTGCCGCATGCTAGCGGCCGCTGCGCAGTGCGCTCGACCATGCGATCAAACCGGCGGTCCCACATATCGTTTACGATGCACCCTACACTACGCATGAGGTAGGCTCCCATCAAGAACTGAACAAAAAGATGCAGGGGAATAAAGGGGGCGCAAAGCGCAACTGGGTCAGCACCCTCCCACACCAGAGCACGCGTCACGGCTAGCGCAGAACCCCAGTAGCAGGGGATAAGAAGAAGTTGCCAGCCAACCGGTCGGTTGAAGCGTACAAGGTCTCCATAAAGCTGTAGCTTGCGCACGGCAACCTGAACGTGCTTCGGGAGAGCATCCGCCTTCACCGTGTCATCGTTCAGCTTCCAGTTACGCACCTCCTTCGCTGAACTCGCCCCGGTACGAGACGCGGCGGGATCCACACGGACGGTGTCAGGAAAGTGTGCTGTTGCAGCGCTGATGGATGACTTGGTCCACGAACGAGCAACCTTGGGCAAGAACGGCGTTCTGCGAAACATTTTGAGTATAAATAATCAAGGGGAAGGGCAATACAAAATAAAAATAAAAAAAAATTAGCCTTGGGAGATTCGGTTGTCTAGCGATGAAGGCGACCCCCCCAACTGCCTTCGTTAAATAAATCAACGATCGTAAGAGAGACACAGGTCAGTCCGTGACTGTGTTATACTAGCCGCATGAGCAACATGAAGTGTGAAGAACAAGTAAAAAAAGGAGAAGGGTGAGTGACAACTAGGCGAAATATACGACTCTGTGTGAAAGTATTCTCATGTTCTCGATGATCGGTAGTCAAAACTCCAGTGTTTGATGAGGGCGCTGGATGTGTCCCGTCCTCTTTCTCTTTTTTTTTCTGTTGTTGTTATTTCCAGAGATGGAGGACTGTAGCATTAGGTTCGGCTACGGATTCTGGAGACACCCAGGAGCTAGAAATACATACATATACACACACACACACATATGTTTATGTATTTGTGCCTGTGTATGTGCGGTGTTGAGGGAATAAGCAGACGGAGTGCGCCCAGCCCTTTCCCCAATTGACAAATTATCCAGCTCTAAATAGAACACCGAATTGGAATGCTCTGCGACGATACCACCTAGCAGCGTGGTGGTGCATGAGCACGACACGGGGAAGAGACTGTTACGTCGTTCTTCTGAACTTTAGTTTGTGCGCGTGGACGAAGGGCTTTTGTTTTGATTGACGGCGCACATACACATACACAGACCCATGTGTGTGTGTTTATCGTAATTAAACGTGTAGAAAAAAAAACGAAAAAGGTGGTGGAGTGAAGAAAAACTGAACCAACAACGAACAGTAACTGCGGTGAAAAAATGGATGGAGACGAGCAGAGCATTGAGACAGACACTGCACAAGAGCCCCGTTACATATGCCACAACATAACAGTCTCCACTCACCCACATGGAACAGAAATATTAGAAAATATTCTTCTATCTACACCTGATATAAGTGGAGCTCATTCATTGATAATTGTTTGGCCATCACCCCCGCCCCCCGCTCATATATATCGTGGTAAGTGTGTGTGTGTGTGTGTGTGTGCGTTATGAGGAGGGGGGAGGCATCCCTTCTTTAAGGAGTATTGCGAAGGGAAACAGACAACAAACAACCACTTAAGAAAAAAAAAGAGGAGAGAAAAAGACTTCACACTTTATTAGAATGGATCATACGACTGCTGCTGCTAGAGGTGGG
This sequence comes from Endotrypanum monterogeii, assembly GCA_000333855.2. NCBI lineage: Eukaryota > Euglenozoa > Kinetoplastea > Trypanosomatida > Trypanosomatidae > Endotrypanum > Endotrypanum monterogeii. Next base: position 377,406 of record CM007348.1, on the reverse strand, counting down.
GGGTGGGGGTGGAGATATCAAAAGCGTGTGTTCGCATATGAGTGTGTCTGACATGTGAGCGTCCGCGCGCTTGGCAGGAGAGGGGCGGAGTGGAAAGTAAAGGAGAAGAAAGGCCCTCCTGCATCTGTTCCAGTTTTGATTTTACCGTTTCTGTCTCGACTTCTTCGACGGCGGTGGTTTCACAACGACCTCATGAGCTTCGTCATCCGTGTCGTTGTCGTCGCTGCTATCGATTCCATGATAGGTTCGATCTCCATGACTGCGCTTGCGGGCCGCGATCGAGCCACCGGCAATGTTATTGCCTTCGTTGCTGTCGACGTCGTCGCCGTCGTCGTCGTAAAGCTCGCCGCGTGCAGCTTTGAGAAGACGACTAAGAGAGCCGGTGCTTTCCGCGTCGCTGCCGTCTACCTCCTCACTGTAGTAGTCGCCGCTATCCTCACTCCCTGCCCTATCGGCGTTATTCTTCGGTCGAACACCGTCGTTGGTGGTCTTCACACCGCTCTCTTCAATCGTGGATTTGCGCGATACGCGGCCCTGTCTCTGAAGGCGCCGCAGCCGCCGCATCTTCTTCGCACGCTCGAGGTCCTCCATTTTTCTGCTTTGTACGCGAGACTGCAACTTGGTGGTAAAATCAACGACATCTGAATGCCCCTCCTCCTCATCGCTGTCGTCCTCGCTGTCATTTTCCCTGCGCTGCCTAGAAACAACTCCTTTCAGCACATTCGTCACCATGGTGTCATCCTTCTCGTCCGCGGAGTCCTCGCTAGAGGGTGGGTGATCCGCCGTGAACCGTTTTTTATTACGAGCACATTCTTTCCTCTCGGCGACAGCCTTCTCCTCCGATGCATCGCTATCGTCGTCGAAGACGATGCGCTGGTTTAGCCCCAAGTCGCGCACTCGAATATCAGCATTCTCCACATACTTACGAAGTTTGTTCTTGGAGAGTCCTGCCAGGCGTTCCTCCACTGTCAGGTGAAGAGGATTTGAGTCGGACACAACAGTGCCAGCCTTGACGGAGTTGTGCGATCGACCGGGGAGGAGATCATCTGAGATGGACTCCTTTTTCACAAGGAAGTCATCGTTGTCCTCGCTATCCCCGTGCTCCCAAGAGGCGTCACTGTCAGTTGAACCATCGCCGCGCAGGGCCCCTTTTTTGTTGGCATACCGAAGCTTCTGCTCCATCACACGATGCATATCTGTCGCTTTTAGATGCTTTTCCTTTCGCGTAAGGGTGCTACCGGCGTTGTTTTGGCTGCTACCCTGACCCTTGGAGATGAAGTTGACCACATCCCAAGGAAGGTTTTTGGCACTACGCTGTAGGTTTTGCAGCTCCGACATGTCTGGTACCACGAGTAGACCGAGGGACTTGGCGAATGCCTCCACGTCCACGGACGCCACCTCGAAGACATTCTTGTTGGATGCGAAGTATATGGAGCGCAAATACGCGATGAAAGCTTTTTGTGCTTCAAACTTCAAACCCTGGACCACCAGCGCCACAAATATTTCGTGTGATGACGTGAGGTAATCGGGCTTGATAGCGATCTCTCGCATCGGGACGTGCTTATGATTCAGATAGCTCAACATCGGCGTCTCACGAGGCGTGAGGAAAAGGAGGCACGCGCCACGCGCCCCAGCTCGCGCCGTGCGACCCGCGCGATGGATGTATGTTTGCGCACTATCTGGGCAGTCGTACTGAAGAACCCAGTGTACGAGGGGAAAGTCCAGCCCACGCGAAGCGACGTCTGTGCAGAAGAGGACGGCGGACTTACAGCGGCAAAACGTGAGAAAGACCTCTTCCCGGCGAAACTGCTTCATTTTGCTGGTGAGGCACATCGATGGGATGCGCATCTTCTTGAGGATTTTGGAGAAGGCAAGGTGCATAAACTTTACCTGGTTGCAAGTACTCACAAAGACAACAATCTTGTCGTTTGGGTGGCGCTTGAGGAACATCAGCAACGCATCCAACTTTCTGTGCAGATCGATCACCACAAAATTTTGACATAATGTTGCTGGCGTCGGAGCCGCCGTTATGACCTGCGTGGAGACATAACGCGGGTTTTTGAGAGACATCTGGGCGAGCATCTGCACATCGGTCGTCTGCGTTGCCGAGAAAAGGAGTGTCTGCCGTTGTGGGGGCAGGTATTTCAAAATATTACTGATGGCTTCACGGAAACCCATATCAAGAAGGCGGTCAGCTTCGTCCATACAAAATATCTGCATGTTGTCCAGGACCAGTTCGGCGTTGTCCTGCAGGTGGTGGAGGACGCGGCCAGGGGTGCCGACGATAATACTAATCGCGTGCAGTCGTTTGCGCTCTTCCTGGACATCGCGGCCACCAGTCAGTAGTGCCGCTGAGAGAACGTGCTTGTAGCCTACAAGTTGCATTACCTTGAAGATCTGCAGCGCAAGCTCGCGTGTGGGACTCAAAAGCAGAGCACCAACTCCCATGTCTGCTGCCCAGTGCTCGAGGTACAATCGCTCTAGAACAGGGATCACGAAACACAAAGTCTTACCAGAGCCGGTCTTGGCCGCGCCGAGCACATCCAGGCCTGAGAGGGCCAGGTGAAGTGCACCTCTCTGGATGGGTGTGAGATTTGTGTAATGACCCCTCTCCAGTCCCATCTGCGTGCGCTGTGAGATGGGCAGCTCTGAGAACTGTGAGTACTCGTGCGCCGTCGACGTGTTGGCTTCTTGCGACTGTGCTATTTCTTCCAAGTCTCGGCGCATGTCTGCGCAGCGCAGCTTCAACCGCTCAATCTCCTCACGGTTTTCCTTGGATCGCTCTTGACGCTCCTGCCAGCGCTGCTGCTTCGCGCGCACTTTGGCACGGCGCATGTCCTCCGCATCGTTGCGATCCACGCGCATTGCGTCTGCTCTTCTCTTTCGTGCGTGTGTGTGTGTGTGTGTGTGTGCAGATGCTAGGTTGTTGCTGTTGCTGTCGTGCTGACGAATATTTCGTTTTTTTTCCAGCAGATATATATATATATATATTTTTTTTTTTAGGGGGGGACAGGGGATATCGTCCCGAAGACTCTCGAAGAAAGCTAAAATATATATACGTATATATATATAATAGTATAGTATATATATATATATATGTACTATGCTAGTACCTACACGTCCGTCCTTGGGTACCGTACAAC
>CM007348.1:351263-365757 GCA_000333855.2 Endotrypanum monterogeii | reverse complement strand
ATATTACCCTCACACTATGGCCTGGCCCCGATGCATTCCAAGGCATCACGGAGTGACATTTGCTGGTCCAGCTGCGGCACCGCCTACACAGCGCCCTTGCTCCACTAAAACGTGAAGTTCGTGCGTTTCATCTGTTCTTGAAGCATCTGCCATGTATTTTTGGGGTAGGATTTCACACAGCGGGAGTAGGAGTTGTAAACAGTGTAGATAGGTTTTTCCTGCACGCTGACCCACGTCTCCAGTTTCTCCTGCGCGTCGCGGAAGCTTTCTGCCACGAAGTAGCGAGGCTGACACTTCGTGATGGGGTAGGCTGTAACGGAAGCCACAGCTGGATCCCAGGGTAGACACTCCGGCTGCCCACTCACTGCGTTTTCCATCTCAGCAGCACTTGAGAGGATACCAGCACCGTAGACCTTGCATCTGCCACCCTCTTTGCAGAGGCCAAACTCGACACTATACCAGTAAACCTTTGCGAGCATGCCCAGCAGCTCGTCACTGGCGCCAAGGGAGGCCAGGCCGATCATCTGGGTAAAGTCCGCAAAGTCGGGATCAGAAAGGAGCGGCAGGTGGCCGATGATGTCATGCACCATGTCGGGCTCTGGGGTGTACAGAGGCTGCGCCGCATGACGAATATATTGAGTGCTGAAAAAGACACGGAATGCCAGGGCGTTCAAGAAATCGCGCGACGTCAGAAGTCCTGCCACTGGGCGCACAGTGAAGCCCGTAGCCTTGTTCAAGAACTCGCTCGCATCACGTAGCTGTGGCATCCGAGTCCGACTCAGCACACCTCTTTCGAGCAGCAGCGGAAAGACATAGTTGTATTGCTCACACGCGTGCGTCGGATACAGGCGAGTGAGATGATCGTACACCGTTGTCCAAACTTTGTTTTCCTCCTCCGTGTAGTCAACAATGGGGATGGGGTCACCGGTTTTGTAGTTCTTGGCGAGACTGACGATCTTACGCCGGCGCGCACGGTAAACCTCGTCGTGGAAGCCGGGGTGGGGGTTCTCCGGGTCATCTTGCAGCTCTTCGCCGGCAGCAAGTGTCTTCTGATCAAGTTCGTCGAGATGATGGGGCTCTGTCGGGTACCACGGGATCACACATGACCCTGACACCAGCACATTGGGAAAGGACGTATGCAGCTCTGCCATAACCCTCTTCATGTTCTCATCTTCGATGTAGGCCTCCACGTCAAGAAAGATGGTTCGCATCAAAGCCTTATTCTCGTACGAGTGGAAGCGGCGGCCGACCTGACTGATGTTAATGTTGTGCGGTTTGAAGACACCCAGCAGGCGGCAAAGCTCACCAGCCGTATTGTGTGCCAGTGAGACCTGGAGAGAAGTTCGGCGGCGCGTCTTCTTATCGGAGCCCTGTATGTTGCTTTTCGAGGAGTTATACTGATCCTGCAAGGTGGCAGCCATGCCAGCCTGGCGGAGCAGCCGACTGCGGAAAAACATTCTATTCCTCGGGGTTACGAGAGGGAAAACGGAGGTGCAGGTGGAGATACAAAGTGAGAAGTACGCCTTGGTGTGTGTCGACGTCTTCGGTATCCGGACGCAGGGCACTAGATTCGCACGCGGCAATGTGTCTGTGTGCGAAGCGAGGTGCAAAAGGAAACAGGGTCGCGGTCGCGACAAATGCAACCAGGCGCGGAGAGAAAAACGAAAAAGAGAGGATGTATTAAGAAACGAATATATTTGAGGAGTGGTTGGCTGGGCAGGCGCAGCGACGAGAGGGCGGGGGGCTGTGGGGAAGCCTAGGGATAGAAGGCGACACAGCTCCGATGGCAGTTTGTCTGCTGTAGGGCGAGAACAGCGACGTCTTGCTGATGCACTCAGAGCCCGTCGCCTCACCCATCACACCGCAACCGCCCGCCCCCCCCCCAATACTTGCCGGCGGTGCGAAGGCGCGTACGATGCCGCGGGTCGTGCCATGCTCATAGAGAAATGGGCGGGAAAGAGGGAGGGGAAACGTCGCAAGCACAGCGCCGTAGGTGTGCCAGGATATAGCTTTATTGGTCTTTTTTTCCCCGGCTGCAAAGCATACGCTGACACGCGAAGCACAAACGCACGCACACGTACACACACACCACACACGCCGTCTTCGCCGAAAAGCGTAACTACAGAAAAGGGAGCTGACAGAACTCGACCGCGACCGTTCGCGACGTCCGAGCTCGCTTCAGCAGGTGCATGGTGTCCTCGTCGCCTTCACCGAACAGCGCAACGCGCAGCGCAGCGCGCAGCTCCGTGACGGAGCGAACGGGCCTGTTGTTCACGCAGCGTACGGTTGCGTCTGGTATGAGCGGCCTTAGCTGCGGCACGATGCACCACGACGGCGCCAGGCGGGCCATCACCTCGTCGTCGTGTAGCAGGTGAACCTCACCGACAAGGTCATACGCCACGGTGCTGTATGCCAGAAGCAGGTGCAATTGTTCGGTCGAGGAGGCCTCTGCTGAAATGCTAGAAGCCTTATCGCGCACGTCCAAGCACACTTCGCTCTTACACGAGTTCGTGCCATCAGGCGGCGCAGCTTCGAATGTGGTGGTTCCTACAGCTGTCCCTTGCGCGGGCCCCCCGGTGCAGCCGCGTGATAGCAACTGCAGCACATCTGTTGTCGGCAGCACCGTCGTGCCGTTGATCTTCTGCACCACGCATGGGAACGGGATGGCAGCCAGACCAGTGATGCGCTCCAGACCCCCCAGATCGTCACCACAAATACCCACAAGCTCGTTGTTGTCAAATACGAGACCCCAGGTGCGGGCGTAGGGTGAATCCGCCGAGCCTGGCTCACGGGTGAGCACGATATCCTGGTACTGCGTCATGGGCACACCGTGGCGTGTCTGCGGTGCCGCCTCGGCTCCGAGGCGGGGGCTGAGGCTGAACAGGCGGGCCATGCAGTCGCCGTCCTCGTGCCCGTCGCTCATGCCATCGACATGGGAGCTGGGCGGGCTGGCCTTCTGTCGCACGCCACAAGGTGGGGCAGCAACTTCGTTTGGGTCATACTCATCATCCTCAGTGTCCTCTGCAGGGTCTCTTTTCGGAGAAATGCGCTGGTCTTGCGACACAGGTTGGTGAAAGGTGGAGGGAGACGCGGAACTCGGCCCCGCCATCGTATGGTGATGATCGATGATGTCCTGCAAACGCGCCAAACGTGATCTGAAGTTCACACCGTGCTTGGTGTCGTATGCGCGACGCTTCTCTGTGTCGGAGAGAACTGCGTACGCCTCCGTAATGCACCGGTAGCGAGCCTGCACGTGCACCTCATTGGCAGAGTCATTTCGATAGGCCGCTCGGTCTGGGTGGAGCTGCAGTGAGAGCTTCTTGTAGTGTCGCGCCAAGTCCTCGGCGTCGATGGATGGGTCTACGCCGAGGCACTCATAGTGCGGTGGTGCAGTACCCTTCGGTTGCATCGTATCCAAGACTCTTTTCTGTTTCCCCGCTTTGAAAGCATTAATGAGCGGATCACGGAGGTCCGTGAGTACCAATAAGTCCTCCTGCCAGCTGCGAGAAGCAATGGGCTGATAACGAGCTGGCGAGTGCAGGAATGGTGGCGCGCAACGATACGATCCACCTCTTCTCGCTGCCCCCCCCGTCCCTTCCACTTCTTCCCTCGATATCACCTCCTTGCTGGTTTCTTGTGCGGTGTAAGCGGTGAGGTACACCACTTACCGTGCACGTCCCAAAGAACAGCACCACGTGTTGTAGAGGTGGACGCAGAAGCAAACACAAAAACAAAAAAAAAGATGACAGATGCGAAGAGAGGAGTTGTTCCGTGAGGAACGGACAACGAGTGCAGGCAAGTCACACATTATGCCCAGCGCGCCCCATGCACTTCTTATTGCCATGGGAGCGTTATGCGCCACTTTTTTTTTTTAGTGACATCGCTTTGTTTTCCACCAGTTTGCGAAGCCGTTCGGTACTGCCCTGCAGTTGTCGCAAACAAGAACGTATTCTCCCCACACTGTGCTTCGGTATCCATGTCCATGTCCTCGTCGGTGCTTGCAAGCATTTCCGCCTGCTGGTGAGGCCCTACGACAGCCCAGTGCCATAAGTTTTCTTCTTATTAGGGTTCCATGTTGTTTTTTGTTGACGAGGAGTGCGGCTCCTGCGCTAATGCAACGCACGGAGGCATCCCGAGGAGAAGTGAACACAAAAACAGCTGCAGGGGATTTGTGGCATGCATGGTTCCGTATTACGACCGCTCTCCGCTGTACAGGATATATGAACAGGTTTTTTTTTTTTTAAAGAAGGGGCGAAACCGCTATGACTACGGAAAACGTGGCATAGCCGTATGCCAGTCGAGAGGCACCGCCACCAAATGGATAGAACAATCGCACGAGCCCCATGAAAAGAAGAATTCATACATAAGCACGCATATAGGCGGACATATATATATATATATATATATGTGTGTGTGTGTGTGTGTGTGTGTATTCCTGACTGAGATGCGTTGAAGGGAGATACACAGCTACACGCGCACGAAGGGGGGAGGCAAGCAGAGACACTTTGGCACATGAAGCACTGCACAGGCACGCATCGATACACTCCCCACCTCCCTCGGTCTCTGCTCTACAAAGAGAAAGCACAAGTAATAGGAGCAACAGGCAGAGAAAGGAACACAGCGCTCCTGGCGCAGCTCGGTTTACATCGGAAAGAGAAATATTTTTAAAAAAGGCATGGAAGCTGTGGTGCCGCGCGAGCACGCAGAGATGCACACACGTCGTCGCAACCCAGAGAGGACGTTCAGAGGTCGACTTGAGTACTTGAAAGAAATGCCTCGAAGTCGTCCTCAAGTGCCCGTGCCAGGGGCATCAGATCCACGGCGTTGGTTCGCTTGTTAGCACCGGTGCGCTTCCTCGCACCTGCCGACCTTTCCCCCTGCCGCAGCTGCGCACGTCCACACGGCCCCGATGCGCCGCGCGTGCCCTGCGCTGTTTCCCGCGCGGCGGCCGTCTCCTTGCTGAGCCTAAAAGCCTCGAGCTTGCGCGCCTTCCTCAGGGATGCCTCAAAGGCCTCCGCGATGCGGGCGTAGGCATCTGCTTCCTCATAAAGCACAATACCGTCGCGCAATCGCTGCTCGCTCTTGAACAAGGGCACATGCTGCTGACGATCTAACCACTCGCGCGCTGTCGCGGCCGACTCCGCGGCGGAGCGTTTTTTGACCAGTAACAAGAGAAGGCGCGACCATGCCTCACGCACAATCACTTGATACCGCCTCATCTCTTCCGTCGCAACTGCCGTTTTCTGTTCTACCACAGAGGCGACGAAACCCTGCAACACATCCTCCAACGTCTCGGCGTACGCACCAGTCTGCACTGACAGAACCTCAGCCAGGTGAACCTCGCGCATCTCAGCGAGGGGCCCGGCGCATATGGCGTCGTGTGCCTCGTCCTCGTCCACGCGGATCTGCGCGCGGCAGCGCTGCTCGCTATCGTAGAGGCGGGCAAAGGCCCCCTCAGCTATCATGTGCATCCTCAGACCCATGTGCTCCACCGCCTCAGCATCTACTATCATGCTACGCACTTTCTCTTCGGCAGCGGCGGCCGAGAGCAAATCGATGTACACAAGATAAGAGAAGAGCGGAGAATCGTTGCCAGCGCAGTAGCGCAGTCTGCGCTGCCGCAAACGCCACATGCGCGCGTCACTTCGGCACACTACCCTCTCGTCCGTGAGGGCCAGCCACACAGACTCGGGGTGCACCCGTTGCAGCGCACCTCGCCCCGAGAAGCATGCGGCAGAATGGGAAGGGGACTCTCGTGGGGCGACGGAGTCCCCCGGTGGTGAGTCTTCGCTACGCGGCAGCACCCGCTCATGCATGCGCGACGCTGTCATACGGAGACAAAAGTCATGGTAGTGCAGCATCCGCCCAAAGCAGCGCGCCTCCTCTGCGGCGAGTTTCTTGTAACAGTAGAGGGCACAAAACACAACCTTGAAGCGGTTGTAGAGGCCATCACGCTCTGCTGTGAAGCTCTCTAGGAGGTCCCGCTGCAGCACGTCTCTGTGGCGACCAAGCACAACAGAAGCGTACCAGCACGCAGGCTTCACCGTAGGCTCCAGTTGCACCGCTGACAAGGCAAGCACCTCCAGATCCAAGTTTACACATGCACACGGAGACGGATACGTGCACGACAGAAACTCGCCAAGCAACCCACGACGCTGCTGCATCTCCTCCGTGATCAGCTGGAGTTGGGCAGAGAGGTTTACGTAGAGGCAAGCCCACTCCGTGAACATATGTGCCTTTTCGGCAGCGGCACACTCTACCATGGAGCGAACCCAGCGATCAGCGCACTGGGCCTCGTCAGCTCTGTCCGTGTCCCACGCACGCCCAGTAGCGCGGCGCCGATCCTCGTCAGCTGCAGCGGCGTCACGTCGAGGCTGCGCGATCGACTCCGCAGCGCGGAGCGTGGCAGATCGGAGACGCTCCCGGATCTCCTCGTCCCCAAACATTTGCGGTGGTGCGATGAGACGGAAGCGAATGCCCTCTTCGCCGCCAGGCAGCAGCGCCGAGTACCAGCGCGTTGGCGACGACTGAAGTGCCAGCTGGTAGAGCACGCCCCGCTCGTATTCCTCCTCATAGAGGAGCCGCTGCAGCACTCGCACAAGATCCTGAGATGCGGCGGACGTCGGTTGTGCCAGAGAGGCCTTGCCTCCGGAGGCAGCACATGGGTGGGCTTCCGATATCGCTGCCTCCACGAATTGCGCAGGAGCGGTTGCATTGTTACAGAGTCGTGCCTTTCCCAAAAAGGTGTGTGTCTTCGCTGCCACCGGGGGCTTATCTAGCGTGTGCCTCGAGGAGGAGGTGAAGGCGGCCACGGTTCGGTGCATTCGATCAAGCAGCAGTCCCCCAAGGTCATACTCGGGCGGCGGCACCGTCGCGTAGTTCGACGTGCTCGAGTACTCCTCGTCCAAATCGCCACTTTCTGTGTTCCCACACACAAAAGCCGTCAGCCCAGCGCGGTTCACGAGTAGCTCTGTCATCGCGCCCTCAGCTGAGACACGAGCGGCAGCGGAAGCAGCTGCAACCTGTGCAGGGGCGTCGGCGTCAGCCTCTGCAGAACCAGCATCTATCTGGTCACGCACAAGAGCTTCTACGCCGCTGCTCTCGGGCGACCCTGCAGTTTCTCCGATCGGAGACAACAGAGACCGACGCCTTGAACCGTGGCGCACGCTTTGCTCGGGAGAGGATGGCTCGAGTTCACCAGCAGGCGGTGAGCACGGCGGCTCCGTTGCGGTGCCACCAGCTGCAGAGGGCGCGGTTGCCATGCGGGCCGCGCGGAAGAGGCACTGCACCGCGAGCTCATTCGCATTCGTCCCGCTGAGCGACGGCAGCGCACCACTGACACTGCCCACCTTTTGCCGCAGCGGCACACCGGCGCGAGTATGGTTCACGTCACACTCCCTGCTCGTCTCAGGCGACGCCCCACGCGGAGGTGGCGCAACTCGCGGCAGCGACGGTGTCTCTGTAGAGAACGTGCCGGCCTGGGCAGCATCAGCGCTGCCCAGATCAGGACTAGCCACTACCTGTTCGGACATCGTCGTGGAAAAGTAGACAGGCTCGCACGAGGGGCGTGCGCCGCACCTTTGGGCATCCAGCGCCGCCACTGCAGCGTGGCGAAGCCATTGCAGGTAGCGGTTGCGACGCAAGTGCCAGGTATCCTCTGACGCGACCTGCGCGAGCTCCTGCGCGCTGTGGTACACCTCCAGCAGCGGCTTCGACTGGTCCGACGCACCGCTGGCATAGTCCTGGGCGCCCTTCAAGGCGGGTCTGAACTGAGCGACACCGCAGGGACCCCCGCGCTGTTGTGCCTCCAGATCCTCGAGACGTGTCTCCTGCCACCACGGGTTGGGCCACGTGACATCGTTGGTCGCGAAAGGGACGAGCACCTTGGGCAAGGAGGCTCCCGAGGGTAGTGCCGGCAGCATACCGCTGCTGTACACGCCGTCCCCGGCACAGCCGCCGCTACTGTCCGTCACCAGGTAGGGCAGTGGCGACGTCGCCGCCGCCTCAACCACGGTTCCACGCAGGGCAGGACCGCGGGCGGACATGTGCACGCGCGGTTGCCGTGGATGGTACAGAGTGGCCCCCCTCGCATGTTTTGGCATGGGAGGCAAGCCTCCCACTGTATCAAACGGCATGACAGAAACGGGATCGAGGAGGAGTCAATACAAAGGTTGTGCGAGCGCAACTCATGCGCCTGTCTTGCCGGGTGTGCGGAGGCGAATCTCGCGAGATGCCTACGCAGAGCGGTAACCAGGACCAGCGCAGCGCAAACCAACGGCGAATGAAAGAAAGGGGGGGGTGGGGGTGGGATGGGAGCAGCAAGAAGGAAAGAAAAAACGAGAAGCCGGGGAGTTAGTGGGGAATAATCTCATGGGGTGTGGTCAAGGGATGGAGGGGACCAAGGGAGTGTCACGTCAGAGCCGGGAGGAAAACATGCGCGATATACACCTGAGCGCTACGGTGACGGCCTTTCCAAGCACACTAGCGACAGCGAAGCGTAGACCACACCACGCGAGTGCGTTTCCACCCAGGCACGCCTCGCTTTCGAATGCGATTGTCGTTGCTTCCCGTACTACTTCCCTCGAAGCACAAGCACTGCCTCTCGCTGCCCAGCAGCAATAGCCGGAGGGGCTCGTAGCTTTTTATCTCTATAAGCCTTAGCCATATACAACATGGAAAGAAATAACCTTCAAAGAGCATCAACCGCCACCGTTCCTCCACATCACTCCGTCACGTACGTTCTTTTACGTCTACAGGTGTATATGCCTGTCCCTGTTTCATCCTCACCACACATACACACACACATGTGCATATTATATATATATATATGTGTGTGTGTGTGTGGGTGGGTGTGCTCGCAACTCATGAACAAAAATTAGATTTAGTTATCACCGACGCTTTCTGTCTTGCGGTCTTCCAGTCTTCCTGCTGGGCATGGTAAACCTCATTTTTCTTGGTCCTGTGTGCGTCTGTGCGCGCCCAGTGCCCTTGGCATACTTGACGCCCCATCCTCACAGACACCTCTAGGAAAAAAAAATAACGAGAAGGCACAAAACAACAGACAGCAGCGGCTGCGGCGACGACAGAGGGAGATGGAGGCAGGGGCAGGGGCAGAAACGAGGGGATCCATTCGCAGGTGTTTGCAGACTCGCATAGCCGCAACAGCACCAGATGATCAAGGAGCCTATGCACACACATGTACAAACACAAAAACGAATTTCTCTATTAGCAAAGGCGTTTCATGGAATCGATATATCGCTGAGACAGCGATGCAGTAACAGAAACACCCCTAGGCGCGTGTGTGAAACAGGGTGATTGCTCAGTCGATAATAATAATAATGACAGTAATGTAGTGAAAGGGGTGGGTGGGGGGTGGAAGTAGCCGGAGCAAAATATATATCTGAAAAACTAGGGAGATAGCTCAATGCGCATGAAAAATGTGCGCGCAGGCAGACATGCACACACGCCCCCTTTGGGTACGTAGACACACACAGCACCGTGCGACGTGCAAGGGAGTAAAAGGGAAATAAAAAGTGAGGGATGAGGGAGAGATTATGTGTCCACGGGAAGCGATGAAAAATAATAAAAATTGCAAACAGAGACGAACAAACACACGACGGCGAGGGAGCCGACGAATTCCACCGTGCACACAAACACACACCAACCGCTCCCGTCGCCGACATGGCACCGCCGCTGGGAAGACAGTGGGAAGAGGAGAACTTCTCGGAAAGGTTCGCTCGAAGGCGAAGGACCCATCAAGGCATGGCAACGATGCCGTCGCGGCAGGGAAACGGAACCATCCACCGCAGCCTCCGGCATTACCTCTATCAAGACGGCTGTCGAGATTGCAAGAAGGAGAGGTATGAACGAATATGTCGAGAGGAGGGCACGAGAGGGATGTGCGAACTGCAATGGAAAAAAGGTGGAGAGGGAAAGCTTATCACCATAGTTCTGAGTGCGTATAAAAAAAGTGCAAAACATGTTGGGGAGGCAAAGGAGAAGATTTTAAAAGAGTTGGTGGAAGAGTAGCAGAAAAAGAAAAATAAGAAAGAGATATAGGTTTACAAAAAAGTAAAAATAAAAAAAAATGAATTTATTGATCAAGAAAGATTTCACAACCCACGGTGATTATGACAAAGAGCTTTGCGAGCGTGGAAGAGATTGCTACCCCTTTCCGAGCACCTCGATTGCTCCGCACCACCTACGCTTGGATCAAGTCAAGGAATAGCGAACAGTACACATAAAAAAGACAGGGAATTTAAAGAACGTTAACACTGTCGTTGGCGAGAAATGATGATGATGCTTTCTCTCACACCTTATCACACAGAAAAAAAAAACGTGTACCCAAGTCGTGAAGTGGAATTAATATTGGCAGACGAGTTTGAGAAGCTTTGCTCAATGCACTGTTATCTGCTGCTACGGCTTGCGCGCACCAACTCATCCCCTAAATAAAAAAGGGGGGGAGTGGGGGACTTAAATGCACGTGTATAAAAAGTGGTCCATGTATGAAGACTTTATTCCAAAGTTTGATTCGTTTCTTTGCAGCAATCGACAAAGGGGACATTGTAGTCGACGTGTGAGCAACATCAGTGGATGAGGATGGCTTGTGTGTTTTGTACCCCTCCCCCCCTTTATCTTTTATTTGTCGTTCCCCCCTCTACCGGGGAAAGGGACGGTAGGACGACCGTCTCTCTGTTTCCCTACCTGCGTGGAAGGGCTACTGAAAAAAGAGGGAAAAACAACATCCGGAACAACTGATTTGATGGCAGAGGAGAGGCCGGAGCAGGTAACAGTTGCGTGTAGAAGATTAAACAAAAGGCGACGAGGGAAAGACGCGGCGGAGGGTTGTACAGAGTAGTCGTTGCGAGGGAGGGACGAGGAAGCGGAGGTGATGTGAGAAGTATAAAGGAGATGAACAGGGAGGGGGGGGGGCTTGAACCCTTCCAAGGGCTGCGGGTGAATCAGGGAGAAAGTCGAGATATACGGGGGGGGAGGAAGCAGGAAGACCTCAACAGAGGGAAAAGTCTGAAGTCGAGAGCCGTGACATGAACGACTTCACTGAATATGTGTGCGTGTGCGTGTGTGTGTTGGGGGGGGGGGACTCAACTTAGAGGTGGAGTCATTTCTTCAGTCGCGCGCTCTACGTATTTGCTGAGATCACTTCAGCTGAACACAATCGCAGTTCCCTGTCGATAAGACAAGGTTGCTGGAGAGAAAAAATGTTCACCCGAGTAGAATTTGTGTACGACGGGACACAGGCATATCGTGCGCCATCGTCGAATTCCGATTGCGTCGAACAAGTGTGGAGACGAAGAGAATTCGCTGCCCTTTTTCATATTTCTTTTTTCTGCCCGTCCCTTTCCTAGCCACTGCTACGAGTAAGTTATAAAGAACGATCACGCGAGACGCGATTCGGGTATTCATCCCCCACGGAAGCGGTGCAGCAGTGGAGTGACTCACTTATGAAAATCACATACCGTCCCTTTCTTACCTACTGCCAAAAACAGAACTAGAAAGCCAAGTTTGGCTAGTGGATACGTATAGTACACGCGCTGGGAAGCGAGTCCATCCAGACAGAGGAGAACAAGGACACAGACCTCTGACCGCACAGGAAGACACGCGATGGGCTCAAAGGCTCATGATAGGTGAAAATCAAGAGGACTCTGCGAAAAAAACATTTGCTGAAGAGGAAGAAACGAAGAGATGGGGGGGTAAGGAGGGTCAGAAACCCCACGAAAAAAATAAAAACGCTTCTAAGCACACAGTGCATGTACACCTCCCGCCAGCAACGAGTGGAGGAAGAGAAGCTCGATGCAGACAGTGATTCGTGTTAGTATGTCTTTTTTAATCTTGCCTACTTTCCTAGCCACCTATGCGCTACTTGCAATGGGCGTACGCGTACAAAACATATAAAAAAAAGAAGGCGCGCTGAGAGGGGTGATCGATGCAGAACTACAAGGAGGAAGAAAAGGCAAAACAAAAATGAAGCATATCTGTCATTCAGTGTACCTTCGCCATGTACCCTTCAATTGCACACACACAAACACACACACACCTTTACCTTTCTTCCCCTGCACCCCCTATTATCACTCCTCTTGAAAATAGGTAACCCCTCTTTTCAGGTGCAAGCAAGTAGATTCAAGCCACCATCAAGAGGGGCGCGGCGCACTTTTCTAATCACGGGGGCCGTAGCGATTCGGATCGTTTGTGCCCCTTGGGGATTTGGAACGAACCCGAGCAGACACCGCCACGGCACGCCTCCGTCGCTCGATAGCCAGACGCTCGTAGTCGCGTTCCTCGCGACACAGTCGCTCACGGTACTTGAATACACTGACCTCCTTGTCAAGTAGTTTTTGCTCCTCCTGACAGTATTCCGGGTCACGCTGTAGGCTGATTTCGTACAGGTCCTCTTGCAGACGATTGTTGCGCTGCTCGCTTTGCTGCACCTCCTTTCGTGCAGTGACAAGACGAGCTTCCAACTCGCTCAACTGACGCCGCGCGTTCTCTAGTTGCTTCGTATTTTCCCGCTGGGCTGCGTGGATTGCCTCTTCGCGGTCTTGGTTCGTGATCCGCTGGTAGGCGATATTCACCAGAACCGGAAAGTATACCGAGAACTCCTCAAAGTTTTCCTTGGAGATTGCTGCAGCAGTCGCACCGTCGCCGGCTCGTGCCGAAAAGTGGGAAAAAAGATCCTGGAGCACCTCAGCAGGAAATGTAACGCCAGCCATGCGAAGTATGTGTTCAAAAGATTTCTCTGTCATCAAACCACCAGCACTGTTCTGACTACCGAGGTTGAAGAGATACTCCACACGCTCTGGTGTGGTGCGTTCCTTGTAATAAAAAGATGACGACAGTCGTGGCGATGTGGGTACGGATGTTGCACCTGTGGGTAGTGCACGTGACGCCGGGTAAGGGTCACTTGCGGTGTGCCACCCGGAAGACCGGGGTGCGGACACGGAATCAACGCCACCACTGGCACTGTAAGGGCTCCCTTCCACGATGCGACCTGTGTGGTTTGGAGAGAGTCTTTCCCCGTAACCAGCACGGAAAGGTGCAGAAGCGGCAGCGCCACTGTCCTCCGCGATGCGCAGTGACGTGCGTGGTGTTGTGGGTACCCCCGTGGCGAATGGATCGTAAAAGAACTCAGACGCCCGAGGCGGTGGCAGCTCGCGCTGGGTCGAAATATCCGCTTTGGTACTGTTCTTGCGAAATACATACAGCTGATCGTACGTCTGAAGAGCTTCTATGGAAGGTAGATCAACCCATCTCTGCGAGTCATCATCGTAGCGCTGTAGGCGGTTGATAGTGAACGGTTCACATGCCCTCGTATCGATATAGCCCATCGTGTATTTGATGGCCTCTTCTTCTTGACGGAATATACGCTCCAACACAGTGCGCAGTGCTTCCAGCGAGGCTGGTGGCCGCTCAAAGGGAAGCTCAATGTTCACCTTCTGCGCCCGGATATCCGTACAGGCCATCAATATAAAAGACATGACGATGAGTGCAAGTCACCCAGCTGATAATGAATAAGCGTGGAATGAGTCACGGAGGGGATCTATGTGTATATATATATATATATATAATGTGCGTGTGTGCAGTTTTATATAATAGACATGAATAAATATAAATTACCCCCCCTCTTTTTTATTCATGTGTGTGGATGTAATTTTTTTTTTTTTGATCTCGCTGCGTTACAAAAACGCCTAAGTAGATGCGCGCCAGGTCAATGTTTAAGGTCGAAATCGAGAGGGACAAAAGGCGTCGCGCCATCTAGGCAAGTGCCACCGTTACGCAAGAAGAAGAAAAGCAAATGCAGCATGAAGAATCACTCATCCGAGGAATTATACATACAACAACAACAAAAAATGTCGTGAGGAGAGATGAGAGAAGCAAAGGAAAAACGAGGTAGAGAAAAAAAAAAGATCAAGGCATTATACATAAACAGGTGTCTGCCGTTGCGCCTGTACATATTTATTTACTTCGAGAGAGCAGAACCCGTATCAGAGCAGGGGCCAAGGATTGAGAGGGGGGGGGGGCTGTGTTGATCGTTTCTGGTAAATGCACACACTTCCCCTGCATGCAACAAAAAAAGGAAAGCGAAACGGGATAAGGAGATAGGCACGAAGCAGCGCAGCTAGCAACAAAGGTACTCAAGACAGCTTGCCACAATACCTATCAGCTTCACACTGTGCTGTCGACAACGTGAGCACCACTCTGCCAAATATTTGAGATATCAAATGTGAATCACATCACACGAACAAAAACCGGGGAGATGTAAGACAGGAGCACCACATTATGTTGAATAACTTCACCACCACCAAGAGACCGACCCCCTCTCTCGTCTCTCCCCCCACCACCACTCCCACTACTCCCCCTAGCATACCACACAGTAGACGTGTATGTATGTAAGTGTGTGTGTGTGCTTTGCTGCACGTCGCCTACCCCCCCCCCTTAATATATATATATATATATATATATATATATATATATATAT
>CM007348.1:323977-351001 GCA_000333855.2 Endotrypanum monterogeii | reverse complement strand
TCCCCCCCCCTTAATATATATATATATATATATATATATATATATATATATATGACATGGAAGGAATATGATGGAGGCCACATATGCTCCTTACGGTCAGTATTTTTTTTTTTCCAATGAATCATCTTTGGAGGATAAACAAACACTCATGAGAACAGTGCGGTTGAGACCTTAGTGGGAATCATGAGAGCTCTATGTACACCGGCTGTGATTCATGGCAACGCTTATCGTTTAGATGCAAAAAAAAAAGGGTACAGATAACATAAACGTAGCTCCAAAAGAGGATGGTGGCGCGTGAGGTGAGGTGAGGGAGAGAGTGCGATTACGAAAAGGGGTTGCACTGCACCTGTCACGGGAAAAAAAAAAAACGGAGGGGGAGGTTACTCATTCGAAGCAGCGAGAAAAAAAGATGAAATCAGAGTCGTCATCTTCACGCAAGCAGAGTCCTTTACCTGCTGCATCTCCCCTAGCTCGAGAGCGGCAAGAAAGGCACTGTGTTAATGAGTTGCATAGAACGAAAAAGGGCTTCAAAAAAAAAAAAAACATTATTTACAAGCCCAGCGTTCCTTGTTTCCGTCACAAGAGGAACACTTGGATGCCCTGCATGCACATTATACTGGCGTTACCTCCCTTCCACCAACCTTATAACTCCGCCACCCCATTTTTCTTCGAGACGGTCATTAAGACAATCGCAACTATACAAACTCAATTACCCAAGGGGAAAAAAAAACCACACACGAGATCTTCTTACCATAAAACGTCATTCAGAATTTCATTCGATTATCGGCCTCGGCTATTCCTTCTCTCCCCCCTCGACCCACCTCCGCTCCACCTAGAGCGTGGATGACCAGACGTCCTTGAGGTAGCGCTCCTCCGTCTCCAACTTTCTGATGTACTCAATGGCCTGGTCGTGAGACATTTTCCCATTACTTTCTACGATGTGCGTCAGTTCAGCCTCCACGTCCCTGGCCATCCGCCTTGCGTCACCACACACATAGACGTTAGCACCCGAGACCAGCATCTCCCATATCTCAGAGGCACGCAGCTTCATCCGGTGTTGTACGTACACTTTCTCGGGCTGGTCACGACTGTACGCAACATCCAGAACCGACAGACTCCCCTCGTGGAGGGCCCTTGTGCAGTACTCCTCGAAGATGTGATCCTCGTCGTGCCGGCGGCACCCGAAGAAAAGCATAGCCTTGCCAAGTTCCACACCCCTCTCTTTCCAGACCCCACGGCGTGCGATGAAGCCAATGAAAGGCGCGATACCGGTGCCAGCCCCAATCATCACAACAGGCCGCTTCTTATCCCTCAACGGAAGGTGGAAGTTGGACTTGCGCACGAAAACAGGCACCTGGTCACCCACCTGTAGCTTGGACAGCATGCTGGTGCACAGACCGCCATCCATGATTGCAACCGCCGTTCCCACCGAGGTGGGAGAGGCGAGAAGGTCCGAGGCGATAGAGTAATAGCGGGGTATGATGCGGGGCATAACCTCGAGGAAGAAGGATAGGGGTATTGTTGCGGAGTGGAACTTTCTCAAGAAGCCGTAAACAGTACGCAGCTTACCACAGAGCTTTGAGAACTCCTTTTGCGCTTCCTGACCCACGCGAAGGATGCGCAGCAGCTCCTCTTTCTGTGCGGGGTCACTGCAGTACTGTGCAAAGGCCCGCAGCGTCGACTTCTTCGGGGGTCCGGCGAGATCGATATACCACTTGAGTGCTGTGCGCACCGACACGCGGGCAGGAAATACGTTTTTGAGCGTTTTCTTGTCCTGCAAAGAAAAGACGCGGCTGGCCTCATCGTCGGAGATTCCCAGGGTGTCTAGATACTGGGAGACCACCACATCGGAGTTGCAGGGAATGATACCGAGGTGATCACCAGCTTGGTAAGAAATAATAGTGTTGCTGATGCTCAAATCGATGGCTCGAGTGCTGTATCCTTCTGTTCGGCTGAGAAGCTCGTCGTTGCGAATGACAGGAACCCACACAGGCAGGCGTTGCATCGGTTCCAAGACAGAAGCGGTCTTGGGGTACGCCAGCGGTGCCTCGGCCTCCTCCCAGTACTTCATTCGGCACTGCGGCTCCACCAGTTCCTCTGCGCTTTCTTTGATAGTGATGTTCAGTGCACGTCCGACCGCCGGCCAGAGGTCCTTGCACCACTCATCAAACTGCTCCTCCAGCTGCCCATTACCCGCGTCACCACAGCCAAGCCCAAAAATACGCTGTGCCCCAAGCTCGTCAAAGCGGCGGTCCATGACGATGCCCTCCTCGCAGAAATACTTGTACTGGCGATCACCCAGGCCGAATACCGCGTACTTGACGTTTGCTAGCTCCTCTCCTGGCAAGCGACAGTCGTCCATCACCCAGTCGTGAAAGTCTTTCATCGAGTCCGTCGGTTCACCTTCACCATAGGTAGCGCATATCAGAAGAACAAGGTTTTCATTCTCCAGGTCAGAATTCTCATACGACTCTACGTCGCTTATTTTGATGGAAATGCCAAGCCTCACCCCTTCGCGTGCCAATGTCTTGGCAAACATTTCCGCTGTACCTGTCTGTGATCCAAAAAGAACTGTGACATCTTTCCGATTATCGGGATGTGTGTTGTTGGCATCAAAAGAAGCGGCGCCGCCGGCCGATCCTGCGCCAGAATTTTTGGGGCTGGAGTCGACCGTGGGTGATCTGCCATCATGGTGTACTGAGGACTGTCTGCTCAATCGGATGTAAAAGTAGCCCGCAAGTGCGACAAGCACCGTAACAACAATATACACTAGAGTCATCGCTCAAGCTGCCAGCCTGTCAGAAGCGCTGTGTAGATTTGTAAAGCAACGGGCTCTTTGGGGATATATATATATATATATGTCTGTATATATATATGTCTGTATATAGATGACTGTGGGGAAGGGGTGGGGAGGAGAGAAAAGGAAAGCACGCAGAGTATGGACGTAGTAATAACGACGGCGAGAAGACCCTCAGACCACCACCCATATATATATATATAAACAAAAACTTACAACTATATATATATATATTTATAATTTCAAAAAGGAAGTTGAAGAAGAGAAACTGGAGAGGGGAAGAGGGGATGATCAAGGAAAGATGGGTGTGTAACAACGACGCCTTGGCTATTATTGTTTTGAAATCAATGATAAGATTTATGCTGCGTGCATATATATATATATATATATAAATACATATGTATGTATGTGTGTTTATGTGTTTGAAAAGGGAGGGAAGCGGATGTAAATGAAAAGCGTGTAGATTACCAAAGCCAATACAAGCGGCATGATATACAATGATGCACATACATGTCCAAACGTTGGCGAAGAGGGGGAAAAATAGAAGAAGTGAGAGTAAGGCATCGGGGCGCTGGAAAATAAGGAGGAAGCTATTCATATCCCCGGAGGAAGGAGGTAGGGAGGTGTACGGACATTCACAAAAAGGCTGTTGTGCCCAGGTCAATCTGATTGCTTACCCCCAAGTACTGATGAACGGGTTTCCTATGTGCACAGACCCATGTCTTCCTCCCGTTGGTTACAGAAAGATATAGGGGCAGTGAGTTGAGACTAAACAGGTGCTCCAATCCGCCCTATAGATTGTAATTTTGATATTTTTGTCTGTTTTTTTTTTTGAGGGGGGGAGGGTTCCCTTTCCGTTGCATTCTTGTGGAGCAAATATCTCACGAGATTCGCCCTCGGCGGATGTTGGGATTCGCGTACGAGAGGATTTGAAAACCGCCCCATTCCTCCTCCTCCTTTTTTTTTTTCGATGCTCCACATTTTTGTTGTCGCTTCGAAAGCGAGTCACCATTTGTGGCCGTTAGTATCTCATGTATATATATATGTATATATACATGTGCTCCCACTAAGTACAAAGGTGCTGTTGGACGTAAGAACATGTTTGTATTTGATATTTGGCTGATTGCTCATCCTTTTTTTTTCTTCTGCCGGCACACAGGCTGTGAAAAAATCAGTGAAACAGAAGAGGAAAGAACGACAGAATAAAATATGCGATAGAATATGTTGAGTGTTGAATCGCTCCGCAGACATGCACACACGTGTACTGCATAAACTCCTCTGCACTCGAGCGTCATGGCAGCTAGAGAGGGACAGTCAAGTGCCTGCGCCGCAAGAGAAACCCGCTCGTGAGGAACCCAAGATAGGGGTGCTAAAGATGGTGCTGCTGCCGCGAAGTGAACAGCCTCGACACCGACACGCGCAGTCTCGACGCGGACATGCCTTTAGCAATTCCCCTGAGGTTCACGGCATAGATCCATCCAGCACCCTTCTCCTTACAGGAAGTCACCGCCTCCTTTGAGGTGCCGCGGGCCGTGGTTATATATAGGGTTGTCAGGTCAGCTCCACCAAAGCAGCAGCTCGTGCTCAGAGTGACCTGCGGCACAACCACCACGGCAGTAATGGAGACGTTTGCGGCACCTTTGACGCCAGTCTCGCCGGCCTGCAGGCGTATAACCTCACCGATTCCCGCCAGCGCAACCCACACCGAGCCTGAAGCATCCACACACAGTCCATCAAGAACGGCACCACGCTTTTTCAGGTTATCGGGCAAAGCCCAGTACACCCAGCTTCCCTCCCTCATACCCTTTACATCCTGGGGGACCCCTGGTGAGCCGTCGGTCGATGGTGTACCCCCGTACGGGTACGCGCGAATGACGGCGGTGGGTGTGTCGATATGATACAAGACATCCCCAGCCGGGGACCACCCCAATCCGTTGGACACGGTGACATCAGGTACGCCCACGGAGAAGCCACTACTCTCGACGGCAGCCGTGTGCGGAGACAGTGACTTGGCAGAGCCCGGAGCGTTCCACTGAAGAAGAAATCCAGACCTCAGATCGCGCCTGGGAAATTCATGTGTGCGCTCCATCATACCGCCACACCAGAGAGAGCCATCAGGGCCAACTTTGCCGTCGTTAAATCGGTAAACTCGTTTATCCTGGAGAGGGAAAAGGGACTGGGGAAAGCGGCACATCTGGCAGTGCTGCACTCTCGATGAGGCCCTCCGCTGTGGGTGCCGCCCACTGGGTTGTTTTGCTGTGTACAATGGCAGACTGGACACGTAGAAGGTACAAAAAAGGCCCTTCTGCGAGCCCCAAATGGCATGGCGCCGCAACGGCGTGCCTGCGACAGCATCATCGGGCATGGTAGCCGTAGTTGCATGCACAATGAACCCAGGGCGGTGCCCGCGCAGGGGCACCACCTCGACGCGGTCGAAGTCGACTGTGTTGTCGTCCCCGGGATGGGCAACGTACAAGGCCTCACCAAGAATATCGATCCACCACAACGCCTGGTGTTCATCATCCCAGGTCGGAGACTCTCCCAATTGACAGGGTTCGATGGCAGACGGGTAGGCTACCCGGCGTGCTGTGAGCTGGATGCAGTCACCCATTCGTCTTCGGTATAGAAAGGATATAAACTAAAAATGCTCCAAGCAAGGACGCAGGCTCTTGGGGAATGGGAGTTGGTAGTTCTTAGCGACAGCGTTGCCGAAGAAATAATATATATATATATATATATATATACACATACGTGTAGAGGGGAAAAAATGAGGAATCGCCTGTGTGAGAGAAGGGCAATAATAGTGATAGTAATGGGAAAAGAGAAAGAGAGAAAAAGCAAGGACAAAATCCGTGTTAGCTGACCCGGTGGAGAGCATATTATGGGGTGGGTGGGGGAAAAAAAAAACGACAACAACTCCACGCTCTTGTTTGCTCCCGACTAACCGGATAGAAGGAGAGAGAGAAGATCGTGGACGCCGTACCTTTTCTATCCAAACTAAAGAAGGGGATTACGTTGAAGGCCAGTTGGTTTCGTCCAGGCGGGGACTTCAGTCCCCTTTTCTGATCAGGGACCCCCCCCCCACACACACACACACACATACACACACAGCACACATACAGCGAACACAAACAAAAGAAAAAAGGGGCGCGGTACTGGGTGAGGGTGGAGAGCGCTGACGAGAAGCGCGTTGAGACAAGGTCGCAGCTGCTCTAACCATGACGTACAAGCGAAACACTTCAGGACACATCCTTTGGTGTGGGGAAATGAAAGGAACAAACGGCACCTGGGAAATGGTCCACCATTATTGTAGCCTTGCTTTTTTTGGTGGAAAAAAATTTTGTTGACACACATTTCTGAAGCCTCCCAACCGACCTGCACCACCCTCCCCTCCCCTCCCCTCCCCTCCCACCCCCTTCTCCCGCTCCCTCCAGTCGAGCGATCAGCTCCTCGAACGTAATCCTTTCACCTGTCCGTTGGTTTCTTTTTTGTTTCCTCTCCTCATCAGGGCCAGAAGCCAATGGGACTGAGTTACATAAGAGAGTTGGGAGGGGGAGGGGAAGGATCGCACCAAAAAGAGAAGACCATCTGCAACTGTAACCTCACAGCTGCAAATATGTTGGGACTTGTAGCTTCCAGAAAAACAGGAGGAAACAGTTACGCGATCCAGGTCTCGGTAGACAGCCAGATGTACAAGGCGAACAAAATTTGAAAACTGCTTTTTTTGTTGTTGTTGTTCAACACCATTATGTCATCGGGGTATTTGAGGTGCACCACGACGTCTTTTTTTTTTTTTGTCTTGCTCGGGGGAGGGGCTGTTGCCCTCTCCGGGACCGATACTAATCAACGCAGACGCACAGGCACACGCACGCATGCTCACCAAAGGATGCCTAGTGACGACGCGGCCTTTTCCCTTGTGGCACTCCACTACTGTCGCTACTGCTACAGCTGCTCGATGCAGACGACGAGGTCGAGGAGGGGGAGGAGGACATACTGTCCTCCGAACCCGAAGAATCGCTGACGCTTTCTTCCGCTTCGCTCTCATCCTGCTCCGACGACGAGGGCGTTGGAAGGACGTGAGCCCTCTTTGCACCTTTTCGGTTCACGGCAGGCCCCCCAGTGCGACGGACCACGCAGAAGTCGCTTGGGTTCTGAAGTGAATACCGGACCATCGCCCCATCGAGCGCCTTTTCCGCGAAGCACACGCCATAGGTGCAGCGTGTCACATTGGGCTTGCCAAACATGAGTGAATCAGGGATCTTGATCTTCACAATCGAGGGATCTTTGTATGCCTTCTCTAGCAGCTCCTCCACAGCAGGGCAGAACTTGGTCCATGAGGTGGTATCATGCTCCGTACCCTTCGGGTCACATCTCCACTCCCAGCGCCCAGTCTCGGGCGGCAGAGGATCGGCCGTCGCAGGCGCGGGGGTGGTAGTCAACTTCGACGCGCGGTTTGAGGGAAGCCCTGCCGTGGGCGCGGGTTCTGCAGAGACCTGTTCTGGCGCAGATCGCGGATCTCTCCCCCTCGTAGTCGGCGGTGCGTGCACCGTTTCGTGCAGTCGGTGCTGTTGTCGCTGGAGCGCCATATCCAGTAAACCGCGCCATATTGGTTTGCCGCCTCCAGCCCCATCCGAAGCCCCCTCGCTCTCCTCGACCCGAAGGCTGGAACAAATGCCAGCCTTGCTCTCCCCGCTGCTCGACTCTTCGTCGTCGTCATGGTCACCGAGCTTCCTCGCCGACGGCACCGCGAGCATCTCGGCGGTGGTCTTCGAGGTTACTGCCGCTGTGGCATCCACACGTGTGGCGGCATCAGCCCCCTCAAAACGGATCGACAGCGTTGGCAGGCCTAGCTCCTCGGGAAAGTACACTGTTGCTGCGTCAATCGAACGCCGATCAGGAGCCTCCATGACTGTCAGCGCGTCAGATACTGGAACCTCAACCGTCATGACATCACCAGCCGACAGGTGCTCGGTGGCCTCATGCGCTGAAGACATCGCAACAAAACGCAGCCGTGCCTGCGGCTGGGGAGGTTGCACGATCTCGGCGGGACTGAGCGCGGCATCGGCGCAAGGGGGGGGGACAGGAATACAACGGGGCCCAATGAATGATGGATTCTTTCCCTTCTGAATTATGCAAAGGTGAGGCGGGTGCCATATCACCACTAAGTGTTCCCGAGACGTATACTTATGCGAGAGCAGTTGCGCAGGTGGAAGGTGACGCTCGCGACCCAGTACATATGCGTAGTCGGGTTTGTCCACGGAGACGACGTGGCGGTCGGAGCGCACAATTATCCACTTGCCCGCTGGGTAATTCAACGCAGTACTCATGGTGAAGGGAATCTGAAGAAGTACACACACACACACAGAAGCAGTCCAAAGACCCACACACTGTAAGTATAGAGAGGCACCAATAGCGCAGGCGCCAGCGCCTTTGTGTGTGGGGGTAGGGGGGGGCCTTGAGAGGTGCGATAGGAGATGAGAGTCTGCGAAGAGACTCTGCTCGGAAAGGTGTGGGTGTGTGTGGGTGTGGGTGTGGTGGGGGGGGGGGGGTGAAGGAGGTGGAATCCGATGGAAATAAAAGATCGAAACAATGGAGGAAGGGGGAAGGGAAGAGGACGGGAGGAGATACCGAAAATACTAAATACTGACGGACACTGTTCTTTTGACCTCAGTGAGTCCCTGAAAAAAAAAAAAAGTATCGCCCAATGTACGTGAAACTGGTATCGCCATGTGTCGACCTTTCCTACCATGTTCCCAAATAATTGGTTCGGCACAATAGTCTTTGCAGAAAGCACTGAATAACAAAAAGAGGAAGGAGATGCGTGAGGCAGCGGCGATGGCCGCCGATCTCTCCCTCCCCCATCCCTCTCCAATCAAGTGACGTAGTACACCAAGATCAATATTAAAGCGCATCTGTAGACCACTCACTTGGCACACACCCTTTTCTCTTCCCCCGCCCCCCCCCTATTTCTCCCCCTTACTATTCTGTGCGTTTGTGCAGCAGTCCCTTTTGTGTAGAGCCTAGTTGGGACTTGAGACACTGCTGATACGGCAACCCGCGTTCCCCTGCACAGGAAGAGGTGAGCAAAGAGCGGGGAATTATGAGGAAGGTGGCACTACAAGTGGAAATGAATAACTGCCCTTCCTTAGTTTCGTTTGCTTCTTTGCTTCCTTTTTTTTTTTTACTTCTCAAAGCTGATAGCGGAGACCGCCGATTTCCTCTCCGGTGACGAACATGTCGGCGAGGTCAGGGGTATTGAGGTCTTCGAGAGTGTCGTCGACGTCCCACATCGCCGAAACAGTCTCCTTACCAGCGTCCTGTGCGCCTCCAGAGGAGATGCCGAGTAGGTGCGACTGACTCGCGCCCGTGGTCGTCGCAGGACGCACCGGGACAGCTGCCCCATTCCCACTCACAACGGTTAGCCCTGCAGGGGGGTGAAACGAGGATGGGTTTACATAGAAGGACCCAAAAGAAGAAGACATTTCTGCCGGGGTGATAGTGTTATGCAAAATCGCTTGATCTGCATATACATCCGCCAATGGCATATCATCGACACTGTAGAGCACTGAAGTTGAGGGGCGTCCACCCCTGACATGTTTTGGTGGCTCAGAAGAAGCTGCACTCGGCAGCACCTCTGCAACCTTCGCGACTTCAAATGTATTTTGTTGTTGCTGTTGCTGCTGTGACTCGAACACATCCACCGGGTATACCCACCCATCCTGCTCCACAACTTTCACGCCGTGGTAACTGCGAGTACGTGCTGGCGTGGCATTGCTGGAGGGGTCAGAAAAGGCCTTGGTGTCTTCCTGCTTCACTCGCTTCCGCTTCGGTGAACGGACTGGCGACGACGCCGGCGGGTGAGCAGGCGATGTTGTGAAAGACGATGTGGAGGACCATCCGCTGCTCACGTCGCTGAAGAATGATGTCTGAGGCCACTGCGGTAGTGCACCAGGATTGGAAGCATCCGTCGTAATACCCGCATGATGCCCCTCGATGCTGTCCCTGGAAGGTGTTCTTGTTGACGATTCAGCGGAGGCATCCGTATCAGAGCCACCTGTGTCCTCGCTTGTAGAATCGCTATCACCAATCTCAATCACACCCTCGGCGTTGATGCTGTTGGCAGAAACAGCAACTTCGCGCGACGGTGGGCAGTGCGACGAGACTGCTCGAGCACTTTGCTTTGACTTTGTTTCAGTCGTTACGCCTGGGCCTTGCGCTGCGCTGCCTACTACGCCCGCATCACTTTCTTCGTCTGACAGCACGCCGAGCTCCTTCATCAAACGGCCCCACTCATCCGGCAGCGACTTGGCGACGACCGCGGTCGGCTCGACGGGGGGGTTCCGGGAAGCGGACGTCGATCTCTGTTCTTTTGTTCGAGAGAGAAAAGCCTGCTGCGCCGCGGTGCGCGCACGCACCGAGGCTCGGTGAAAGCGCCGTTCTGCCTCCGGCACCGCCGCCGTTCGATACGAGGAGCCCGTATCTGCCCGAGTACGGGAAGGTGGCATGGTGACCCCGTGCATCGTCGCCATAGTGGGCTGAGAATGCGTCAAATCGCGGTGTCGTGCTGCTTCCTTCACCTTCTCCCACATTCGATGGGCGCTGGAGCCAGTGTACGTGCGACCATCATACACGAAACAGCGGCGTCCACGTGCGGTGAACCACCGGTGATCACATAGCTGTCCGTCCGCGCGCAGGTTAACCACTGCGGATGTACGCGAGCGGTTGCTACGGCTACCACGGCCGCGCTGCTGCCCAGCATCACCTGTGGATGCAGTAACACGACCACCGCGTGTTCGTCCTAGGGAAGAAGAGAAAGAAGCAGATGACCGTCGTGCTGCTGATCCGCGTTGTGGTTTGCTCCGCTGCACGGTTGTACCATCTCGCACCGAGTCTCTACAGAGGTAGTGGGCATCACCGTTGATCTCAGTGTGAGCTGTGTCGATGCCACGATTAGAGGTCCCAGTCGCTACTGACCGGGTGCCTGGGAGTGTCGCCAGCCGCAGCCCAGACTCGACGGTGAGCACCCCTCGTCGGCGGAGCTCGCTGATTCGAACGATGCCTCTGCCGTAGACAGAAGAGGCATCTACTCTGGTATGGGGCGCTTCGGTCGTCAAGGTAGCGGGGTCCAACGCAAGAGAGCGCGACGGCTTTGGGCACACCCTCATACCTGATTCAGGAGGTGCATCGACGCCCGCAAGCTGTTCATTGGCACACGGGCGTGTGCTCGCAACAGCGTGGGGGGGTATAGGAGCTGCAGGTGTTACACTAGTCATCGGCGGCGGGGCCACCCTCACGGCAAGGCGACGCCCATTCAGAAGACCCTGGCCCACGGTGACGCCACCCCTGCTTCGGCCACCAGCTTCCACGGGGTCGGGTGCCGATGCAGGGTGAGGCGGCGACGCGGCAGCGCTTGTGGCGCCTCCATTGCTGTGAACGACACGCGAGGCGCTACGGTTTTCTATTACAGGCGGCACATGATAATTCATATGTGAAAGTCGCTTGAGAAACAAAATAAAAGGTGAGTATAGATATCTCCGATAGGAGGGAGAAAACACAACGGGAAAGCA
Organism: Endotrypanum monterogeii; assembly: GCA_000333855.2. NCBI lineage: Eukaryota > Euglenozoa > Kinetoplastea > Trypanosomatida > Trypanosomatidae > Endotrypanum > Endotrypanum monterogeii. Next base: position 339,637 of record CM007348.1, on the reverse strand, counting down.
CAAAGAAAAGGGGATGAGAAGAGAAGGTGCTCATACAAATAAAGGGCTGTGCACATGCAAAGTGTATCGCACCTAGCCTGTGCCAGTGAAAGAGTGGCGGAAATCATGACAAATGAATAGGCCAGAGACCTTTTATTATGTAGTTACGTATTCATTGATTGGTTCAAATACGGATACATTGTAGCCAGCTGCGCTGTGTCTCTGCGTGTTTGTGTGTGTTATTCAAATGCAAGACAACGTTGAGGAGAAAGCCTAGTTGTAGAAAAGATTCAAGTAGAGGGATTAAAGATGGTGGAGAGGGGATGAAGTGAAACAGTTAAACATGGATTGCCTAGCTGGATGCGGAGAAGAGTGACCTTCACCATGCACGCTACCCGTGCAGACGAGGAGGCACAATTCGACGAGACATTTTTTTTTTTCGTGCAACGTACACCCGCGCATGCAGAGACGAAGGAGTGCTCGATAAAATACCAGTGGACCAATAAGATCGAAGGACAATGCAACGTGTGAACTCCTCCACCACCTCCACCTTCCTCTCCAATTGTGCGCGCGTGCGCACAACTAAACCAAAAACTGCCCACCACGCGTTCACAAGAAGAGTCTGAGGAGTTGTCTGTGCTCTAGGAGCTGTGACTGACTCCAAAATCCTTCCTGCCCCCGCTTTGTGGATGCTGCCCCTCACCTGTTCTTTGCATTCAAATTGTCTGAGGCTCTTGTTCCCCCCATTGTTGAGCACAGTTGATATAGAGCTCGTTTTCTTTTCCTTTTTTTTTTTTCGTGGCATTGGGACGAAAGTGCAATTTCTTTTTTTCTTTAATTCATTTCCTTGAGATTGCTTTTCTTATATCCGTTATATATGTATATAGATATATACATATATATATATATATATTTCAAATTTTTTCGGCTGTTATTTTTTTTTTTTGCTGGTGTTAGTACTTATTCCGGGGTGAGGTCATATCTTCACGATGCGCACATTGATCAGCGTTCCGGTGGTAGCTCAGGGTTCTGAGTCCCATCTACACAGACACACACAGACATACACAGACACGCGCACCCTTAACTTACAAATTGAAAAATCGATCAACGCAATACACCCATTCCACCGACCTCACCCCCTCCATGGAAAATAATAAAAAAACACACAACAGGCACACAACGCACAGCACTTTCAGAGAAACAGATGAACACAGCTCAGGCGCACACTTCAGAAAATGAAACCAGAAAAAAGACCGCCCAGAGACGAGGACATCGAAAATCGAAGGAAAGGGGGTAAAGAGGAGAAATCAAAACGACAGTAGTCTCAAAAATAAATAAATAAATAAAAAACAGGGAGAAAAAGAAAAAGGGGTGTAGACGTGAAGAGAGAAGAGGGACGTTGGCGGCGGAAAGAGAGAACAGGTACACACACAGGCAAGCATACACACATGCATGTATACCTTCACACAAATAAATAGAATTTTATTTATTTATGCACACATGTACCCGCATACGTACAGAGTACAAAAGCACAGCCTCGCCAGACCAAACGGGGGGAAAAAAAACAGACGGAAGGGGCTTAACAGATGAATACGCATGGCATAGTGTAGTGAAAAGATTTTCGCATCTACCGAAATCCCCCATAACTACAGCGGCAACGCTTTTCTATCCCCTCTAAGCGGCTTGGGTCGCGTGTGCCTCTCTCCCCACCTCACTGTGGATGCCTGTTTGCTTCTTGCATGACTTGCAGAGTTCAAGTACTGCGGGTTCAACAACACAACGTAAGGAGCAAGGAAAAAAGGAGGGGATGCAGCGTCATACAGACGTACGAGAGAGTCAAATAACCTAGGCCCGAAAAATACAGAAGTGAAAGGCGCCAAACCTACGAGTGTGACCGTCTGATTCTGTGCGTCTTTGGGTGGAAGCCGACAAAAACACGAAAAAACGAACAAAAATTAGAGAGAAAAGTTAATTGTAGAAAAGCACAGAACAAAGCCCAGGAAGTAATATTTCATGTGTATATAAAAAAAGAAAAAAATATATATAGATATATACAAACATGTATACCTATAAATATATATATATATATATATATATAAATATATAGGTATGCATGTATGTATATGTTTATACATGAAATATATATCTTCTCGTACTGCCCTTTTCAATTTTCTATTTCTCTTTTATTGTTCCCAGGTTTCTCGGGGACCTGTCATACGAAATGTGTGGGGCGCGTCTCTGCATTTTTATGCGTGTGGGACCGTGAGTGTGCTCGAAATAAATATATGTATATAAATATACATATATACAGATAATAAAAAAGCAGACCCGGGAAAACCTGTAATCCAAAATAAAGGGTTACTTGCAGTTACTATTCGGAGTCATAATATGTTTGCGTGTGTTTGTGTTTGCATGTATGTGTGCGAGTTGCGTTGCACACCCTTGATTTGTACTGGACACGTCAAGTGAAAAATGACGTACGTCATTGGGCTGAAGAAAAGTGGCAAAGAAAAGAACGGGTACACTGATGTGAACTACGCCTTCTCCTCCTTGAGTTCGAGGCACCCTTTTTTTTTCCCCCTGCCCATCCACACACTCAATCACACACACACACACACACACACACACACATACAGACCTACACACACTTCTCGTTTCTCTCAAGTCCCTCTACAAGTCGTCCATCGCCTCTGCCTCGGCAGCACCGGCTCCCGTTCCGGTGCCGCCGGCAGTCTGGTAAACCTTTTGAATGATGGGGTTCGTAACGCTCTGCAGCTTCTCACGAGCCGCATCAAATTCATCGCGGTCAGCATCGGGGTTCTCGTCCACAAAATCAAGTGCGCTCTTCACAGCCTCCTCAATCGTCTTCTTGTCGTCCGCATCCAGCTTTTCTCCGAGCTTCTCTTTGTCGTTGATTTGATTTCGGAGGGAATAGGCAATGCTCTCCAAAGAGTTCTTCGCCTCAACGCGCTCGCGGACCTTGCGATCCTCGTCCTCAAATTCCGCGGCTTCACGCACCATACGCTCGATCTCCTCCTCGCTAAGGCGGCCCTTGTCGTTGGTGATTGTGATTTCTTCCCGCTTGCCCGACGACTTGTCGCTTGCACTTACCTGAAGAATACTATTCTCATCGACGTCGAAGGCAACCTCAATCTGCGGCACACCACGCGGCGCGGGTGGGATGCCGGAGAGCTCGAACTTGCCAAGCAGGCGGTTATCCTTCGTCATCTGACGCTCGCCCTCGAAGACTTGGATGAGCACGGCCGGCTGGTTGTCTTGGTAGGTGGAGAAGACCTGACTCTTCTTTGTCGGGATCTGTGTATTACGCTCGATCAGCTTCGTCATAACCCCGCCAACGGTCTCGATGCCGAGGGAGAGGGGAATCACGTCGACCAGCACCACCTTTCCGCCCACCTCGCTCTCGCCTGTCAAGACAGCCGCCTGCACTGCGGCACCGAAGGCGACGGCCTCATCAGGGTTGATACCCTTGTTTGGCTCTTTCCCGCCGAAGAAGTCTTTGATGAGTTGCTGCACTTTGGGAATGCGGGTAGATCCACCGACAAGAACGATCTCATCGATGTCGCTCTTCTTCAGCTTCGCATCCTCCAGCACCTTCTGCACAGGGATAAGAGTATTCTTGAAAAGCATCATGTTGAGCTCCTCGAACTTGGCGCGAGTGATCTTCTCACTAAAATCAAAGCCCTCTACGAGGCTGTCCACCTCCACGCGCGCCTCGGGGTGAGAGGACAGCTGACGCTTGGCAGCCTCGCACGCCTTGCGCAGACGGGCAAGGGCCTTCTGGTCTTTGGAGATGTCGATGCTCTGCTTGCGCTTGAGGCCATCTACAAAGAACTTCATTATGTTGTTATCAAAGTCCTCACCGCCGAGGTGGGTGTCACCGTTCGTCGCGACCACCTCGAAGAAGCCCTCATCGATCGTAAGAAGGGACACATCGAACGTGCCACCACCGAGGTCAAATACCAGAATATTCTTCTCCCCGGCCTTGTTGAGACCGTACGCAATGGCAGCCGCTGTCGGCTCGTTGATGATACGGACAACGTTAAGGCCCGCGATCTTGCCGGAGTCCTTTGTCGCCTGGCGCTGCGCATCGTTGAAGTAGGCTGGCACCGTCACGACCGCGTTCTTCACCTTCTCACCCAAAAACGTTTCAGAGATCTCTTTCATTTTCTGTAACACCATGGCACTCACCTCCTCTGGGGTGAACTCCTTCTTTTGGCCCTTCACGGTCACCTGCACAAGCGGCTTGCCGGCCTTGTCCGCCACAATTTGATAAGAAAGAAGCTTCTTATCGTTCTGGACGGTGGGGTCGTTGTACTTGCGGCCAATCAGACGCTTAATGGCGTAGATGGTGTTCTCCGGGTTCTGTGGCAGCTGATTCTTCGCGCCATCACCGACGAGACGCTCCGAGTCGGTGAAGGCGACCACAGACGGGGTGATGCGATTTCCCATCTCGTTCGTGACGATGTGAACCTCACCCTTCTGCCATACGCCGGCGACCGAGTATGTCGTGCCGAGATCGACGCCGATGCACGGCGCCTCCACCTTTCCACTACCATCAGGAGCGGCCGTGGCTGACAACAGCAGCAGGGCTGACATCAGGCACACGGCCAAAAGCATTAAATTTTCCTTTCGCATCATCTTTCTTTATCGCCCCCTTTTTTTTTATGGCAGTTGTGGTCAGTGATAGGTTTCTTTTTTCCCCTCTTTTGTTTGTTTCCTTTGTCAGTGAGCAATTCCTTCCGGGCACACTGTTGGTATAGTGAGTACGAATATGTATATATTAATAATTTGTTTTTGTTTACCAAAAAAAAAAAAAGAGGGGGAGGCCCCTAATCCCTTTTTTCCTTTTCCTGTTCTCGTAACCTCTTCCTTCACTCCTGGGGTATTCTCTCCGCCTTCTTCAAAAAGCACAGGAAGAAGAGGCGAAGAGAGGATATATATAGATGTATATATATATATATATATATATATATATGCGAGTGTGCGTTTAAATCAATACCTGGAGCGGAAAAAAAGAGAGACACGCACACTTACACCCAACAAAGACAACTATGTATTAAGTTCAATGGGGAAATATGTGGAGTAGCTCACCGGGGGGGGGGGATATTGCTCAATTGTCGCTTAAGGGGAGCACAAGATAAGCGAACAACTAGAGAAATACGACCTCGCCCTTTAAAGAAGAAAAAAAGGCTTTAGTGGTAACCACACAAATTCCCGCGTACACACGCAAACACACTCAGCGAGAAGGCAATGGATACACAATTCTGTTTTCGATTTCAGAAGCGTGAGTGTAAAGAGAAAGAAAAAAAAAATGGTGTAGTGGGGAACAAAACAAGCCGTGCTCTGCGCCACGCGAATATCCTTCGGATGTAAGAATATATATATATATATATATATATATATATGTGTGTGTGTGTGTGTGTGTGTGTAAGAGGGGGAAGGGGAGGCGAGGTGAGTGCACATTAAGGGTGGGAAAAAAGATTCGATTGAGTTTCATAGCCGACTCACCACAAGACATGAGGGAGCAAGATCGCGAGGGGAACTAGAGGCAGGAGGCAAAGCTGGAGATTCTTCTGACCAAACAAAACACCGCATGGTGAACGCAGCATCACTCAGCTTTTGCGGAGACAAACTCCCAACGTAGAGGTATTACGTGACGCATAGCTGTGCCAACGACCAGAATCATGACTGCAGCTTCGTCACACGCATACACACCGAAAATGAATGTAAACGTGTTTCGGGTAAAAAAAAAAAGGAGGTATGCTACCGCCAGAAGCTCCGCTTTTTTCTATTCACCGCAATAGATCACCAGCATTTCTTTTTTTTTTTCGGTTTGAATAAATTTTTCTCGATCGAACTACACAGAAGAGACAGTCGCACCAGTCATCTGTACACGACCCGCGCCATATCATCTGCACAACCAAAAAAAACAAAAGTAGCGCGTTGAGTTGCCACGGTTTGCGACACACGCAGCACGTGCGCACAGAAACCCGAGAAATAACTTAGCAGAAAAAAACACATATATAATTATCGAACCAACAACCAGAAAAAAAAAAATACAAGGGGAAAAAGGAGCAGGGGGGGGAGGGGGGGAGCGCTATGAGAATCCCACGAGATTAAGATTCTCTCAGCCCATTCATCACCCAGACAAAAAGCTACCGGGCACGTCAAACACATTATGCGCCGATGGCGACATCTGCTCCACGAGCACCAACACCGCCTCAACCGCAATAATTGCAAGGAAAATGTTTTTGTTGTTGCTGTTTTGCCTGGACCAAACCCCTGCTTCCAGCGACAACACTCCAGAAGTGAGTTTCTGTGACCCTAGAAACGTATCATAGCTGTCTTCAACGCTGTAGTCATTTCAGCTCACCACAAACCAGATGTTCGTACGGTGGTTAGAATGGCTGTGATCAGGACATCCCATGATGGCCGCAAGTGTCCTGCGTAGACTTTGTCTATCCTCAGAACATGGTTAATGATGGCCAGTGCAAAGGTTGCTCCGCGAACCTTGCGCTACAAAAACCTCAGCACTCCAGCTGATATGACCGACTGGTGAACTTCGTTCCATGGCACGACCTTACCTTTGCCTGTACACGAGACAGATTAAGTGAGCGTCATGTACCTAAAGACGACGACGACCTACTTCAGAAGTCGTAAGAAGAACGTTCCCCACCTGGTGAAGTATGTGTGTGTGGGCTGGGGGGGGGGTCAATTATCCGTTCAGTGGAGGGAAAAGAGAGCATTGATGCGATGCACCGCGTCGATGCCAAAAACATACATATGTATATATGTATTTGGTACATAAACCCGTGGGAGAGAGGCGAGGAAATTCAGAGATGCAGAGAATTGACAAGCGATGCAGAGATTATGAACCGAGAGCGAGGCAGGAAGGGGGGGGGGTACCGGCAAGAACCACGTTCTCTGTTGAGAGAAACAATCCAAAAAAAATATTCGTGATCGTTTTTGATCCCGTTTGCACTCTGCGCTTTCTCTCTGTTGAGGATAATTATTATTTTTTAATTTTTTTTGGGGGGCATAGGTGAAACAGCGCATGGCGCTGACTCACCCGAAGATTGAAAATCGCAAGATCCCTGCGCCTGTACATATGCCTAGATAGCGGTGCGCGACGAGCGGGTAGTAGACAACGGCGACAACAACAAAGGGGGTATGTTCGCGGAAACAGACTTTTCCCAGTCAACAGACATTTTCTCCATTTGCCTTGGACGGTTCCTGTCGATCTGTTGTTGGCTCGATCATGAAACCTAGCGTGGATACCCCACCCACCCACCCCTCAGTGCTCCTCCCCGTAGACGGGAGAGAGATTGGAGCACTCTCTAACAGCGCGCGAAAACAGTTTGGCAGGATATCTCTCCGACTTTTTAAACTCTGCTTCTGCTCGCGTTGTATACGTCTGACGCTGTCCTTACAATTCCACGTATCCTGCACTCTACCCTGTTGAGCCTCTGGATCACGAGGCCAGGGATAGAGACGAGGGCAAAAAAATCCATATACGTCATCGAGTAACAGAGCGAAAATAAAAAATGCGAGGAAACAAACAAGCAAACCCGTAGCAAACGGGGTGATAAAAAACAAATTGCAAATGGCTATAAACAGCGTGGGAGACGGTCGAGAACACAAGAGGTACAATATATATATATATATATATATATACGACGAAATAATTCAAAACAAACTGGCAGAAAAAAAAAGAGAACAAAGGCAGGCGAATGGGGTAGTACGAGCAGAGGGAAAGAAACGAATGGAAGTGAGGAGGCGACTGAGTGAGTCACAGCGCAACTCGGTGAGATTTTTTCAAAATTAATCAAGTAGTAAAAAAAAAAAAGAGAAAACATGGGAAAATAATCTTTCACATGTACTTCCCTACGGATAACGTCCCCCATATTTTTTTTTCAAAGTACTGGACGCTGTTGTTTGTACGTCCCTGGTAGCCGAGCGCATCCAAACAATTTGTAAATAAATAAATATATATACATATATATATATTTGTGTGTGTATATTAAGTCAGAATCCTTTGTACATGATATGCGAAGCGAAAACATACACGAAGTGTTTCATGATGACATCGTCCTCACATCTCCATTCCTTGAGCCTCTGCACGGCCATTTGACTCCCCCCCTTTTTTATCGCAGTTGACGGAGCCGATGTTTGGAGAGGATGTTGAGAATCGAGAAGCGGGTGATCAACCCTATACCTTCACAGAAGCAGAAAACACTAATCACCTACAACAGAGAACGGAAATGATAATGCAAATAAACTATTGATTTCCTGCCAACCCCCCTCCCCCCCGCCCGAAAAAAAAAAAGGGGGGGAAAGTCAGGCGGTTCAGATGAGCAGCAAAAAGGTGAGAGATTGGGGCAGAGCTCATGTGCACAAGTCTGCATTCGAGCATCCGTTGTCGGAGTTGAAGTATGAGCAATGGGGCTGCGGATGCAACGAGGAAGATATTCGGGATGATAATGCATCAGTGGTATGACAAAAACGGTGTGTTTAAAGGAGGGAACAGAGGCTGCAACGGAAGGCAACTCCTCTTCTCGTAAATAAGTCTGCAAACATTAAGCAATGCGCCTCCTCTTCTCCCTTCCAAAAAAAAAAAGCCCTCGAAACCACCCATCCGCACACCACGATTAATCCTTTTTTTTTTAGTAGTAGCGAGACTTTCCCCACCTGAGACCTTTCTCTGGTAGAGTCAACTCGTGCGGCGGCGCAGCATCCTCGGTGTAGAAGCGGCCGGTGCGCAATTGATAGTGGCAGCTCGACTCGTACAAGGGTGCCAGACGTAGCAGCGTGTTGTCCACCCCAACGGGTGCTTTCCAGGGCTCCATGACACCATTATATGTGGAACCGCCACCAGTGCCATCCAGACCCGTTGTCGCATGACCTGGCTGCCACAGACGGCGCTCTGGGTGTGAGACGTCGAAGGGCACGGTTTCGAGTGCTGTGGCATCCCCGTCAAATCCTTGACCATCAGCACCCGCCCCAGCCACACCGGTCGTGTTGAAGCCCGAGTTGCAACCCGTACTCGATGCGTTGCCAGGTTGCGAGTCCGCTGTAGCTTCAAGTGCGGCCGCCTCGCCTGCAGGAAGAAGTGTAGTTCCGTAACGAGATTTTCCGAAGAGGGTTCGACCAAGGTATGGAATATTGTCGTCCATAACGAGGCTAGTGGCATTATCCGCTGAGAGCTTACCATCCGTTGAGGTTGGGCGGCTTTTAACAAAAACACCGGCCGGCAGCGGGTTCAGCCAGTACGCGCCGGCATGGTTGACAAAGGTGTCGCGGCCGCTTCCATCGTTCTCGTAAAAAAGTCTGCGCCTGGTGTACATGTATCCTTGGGGATCAGAAAGGCTCAAGATGTTTCTGTGGCGATGAGCACTGAGAAGGCGACGATGCTGAAGTAGAAGGCCTTGCCGAAGTTTTGTGGGAAAAGCACCCTCGGCCGTTTTGATGTGTGTGTTCTTTCCACGCCGATGAAATCTTGATATATATAAATATATATAAATGAATATATTAATATATGAATGTATATTTATATATATATATAAATGAATATATATATTAGAGAGAGAAAGGGAGGGACGTACAAGTTATCGCAATGGGGGGGGGGGGAAAGGTGGAGATGTTCAGAGACACTTGACATGAAAAGAGAAGGTATGGAGAATGACCGCTCGAAGTCCCTAGTCGAATGGAAGTAACTATTTTCTGTGTGTCGGTGTGTGTGCGTTGTGAAGGAGAGATCACCGTGAGGTGCAGTCATTAGTATGTCCCGGCCAAGTAGGGAGCGAACAACAAAAGATTTTTTTTTCTAGAACGGGTCCACACGTGAGAGCCACCCCAGCAGATAAATGCACCCGTGTGCGAGCATAAATATACCTTCCTCTCCCTCCACACACACACACAAGTAAGCCCGCGGGTGTGTAACCCGAGCCGCTAAGAAGTCATAACCAGCATCTTTTTTTTTTTTGCCTTCAAGAATCTGAATGGTCACCGAAGAAGCGTGGGGCTATGTCGACAAAGAGAGCTGCGAAAGCCAAGGCCTAAAAAATAAGTATGTGTATTGCTGTGATTTCTTCCTCCCACTTCCCCATTTGCATGCCTTGAACAGTCATTGCAACATTTTTTTGTCCTCCTGCAAATTTTTATGAACCTCTCATGACAGAGCGGTATCAATTGCCGCAAACAAATAGCAGAGAATCGACAGCGCGCATAAATTCAAAAAAAAAAGAGGACTGGTGTAGGCAGCAATCCAGGCCGATGGGATGGGGAGCATACCTCTACCCCGTCTTTTTTTTTTCACACTTGGCACCACGTTCAGATGACCCACCGTCTCTGCCACTCTGTTTACCTTATCCACCCTCCTCCTCCTCTTCCCACGGAAAAAAAAAAAAGTAGTTGACCTCATATTTTTTTTTTGGTTTCGACTGGTTTTGTTTTCTTGCGACGGGATGCCTCATTTTCCTCTAACTTCTTGTCCAGTCGCTTCTTTGCGTCCTCATTGCCCAAGTGCCGCCGGGCTCGCCGTTGGGCGCCTGCGTCGGCTGTGGCTTGTCTCTGCGCTGCATTTTTGCATGCATCCCCGCAGCCATGCCGCTCGGGCAGCATGTGAGTCGTGCAGTACCGCCGCTCACAGTGCTCACATTTGGGCAGTAGCACCAACGCCATGTTGGTGCACCCTTTGAAGACACAAGGTTCTGTCATGTTTGACGCTGTGAGAAAAATAGATTTGTCAGGGAAGAGAGGGAAAAAAAATTGTGAGAGGGAAGGGGAGAGGCACAGAGCACATCAAAATCCTCGCTCGGTGAGCGGAGAGCAAAAAAATGCAACATCAGCGGAGACACGGCGATTAGGGAGAACAAATGAGATGAGCTCTTAGCATCTGGTGCACCCTACCATCATGCACTCGGTACACCGAGCCCCTGTGTCTCGAATAAAAAAATGAGCTCGACAGGAAGAAGTTTCTGTCGACGAAGCTGAGCGATTATAACGACCACAGAGGCGATTCAACGGTCCGTCCCAACCTCCGTGCAGACCAATTAATGTGGTGAAGAGCCCTAGAGAGAAAGTGGACTAAAAAAAGAAGCGCGGTGAGGATGCAGTCGCGAATCGAGAAAAAAATAAACCAGTACAATACTCCCTCCCCGCTCATGTGTGTGTGTGTGTGTGTGTGTGCATGAGTGTCCGAGAACAATGAGAGGGAGCGGTTGCACAATCAGCTGGTGACACCATGCACATTTGGGAGGAGGAACGGAAAGCCCAGAGCGTAGGCCGGCGGAGCACTAGTGATGCATCCCCAACTGGTATGACGAGGCGGCCCCACCCATGTTTTCATGAACCTCTTTTTTTTTCCTCTTACCCCCCCCATACATCAGAGCAACTTCGCGCGTTGAGGGCAAAAAAGGAACAGACGCAGGCTGCACAAAACCTGTGCTTCTCATCCCATCGAATATCAAGGCCAACCCTGATTTAAAGTTTCCTGCAGGGCACCTATTGCACTCTGGCTCCTTAAACGCATCGAAGTGGCGCGCCAGAAGTATACTGTCAACTCAGCAAGAATGATTTGTAAGACGTGCATGGTGTTAGTCCTGTTGCACCGACACGAATCATGCCGATAAAATACGGCGAAGTATGGGGAAAAAAACTCAATAAGCTCCGCAGTGCCCCGCCCTAGGTAACGCATTTCATCGCTGTTATCATACACCTTGTTGCTCTCCTCAGCTCCCTCTGCACAAGCACTTCTCACTGAAACGAGCCGTGGTGGTCAACACACGATGATTCTGCCCTCGGAAGGCAGAGCCGTAAAAATAGGGAGGTCTCGGTGCTGTGCTGCGGTGGTGGACAAAGTCGGGCCTGGACCTCTTTTCCATGGTTCTTTGATTGCCGGGTGGGCCACTTCCTCAAGCACCTAAGTTATGAAGTAGATTCCGGGATCTAGAAGATCAAAACACATACCGAAACGATAGAATATGTGGTAAGGAGGCGGGCAGCGAGCTTTGCACAGACCACAAGACCTCCCGCTGCGATCTGGGGAGAAAGAGCAGGGCTTAGTAGCTCATGGATGTAAACACAACCATTATGACGAATGTACTCACATGAATACCAGTGACTGATAGGCAACTGCCGGGGGTACGCCCTAGGCTGCACATCTTAGTGAGTACTGACCCACACAAAAAAAAAAAATTCTGATGAAAAAAAATCGATTACGCGGCTGCGGGATACTAGCCCCTCGAGCACGGAGCTCACATATAAAAAAAGAAGCTTCGATATGTTAGCTCTAGTCCTGCTGTTGATGACTACTGTGATTCTCTCTTTTTTTTTTTCGATGGAACAAAATTGAATTATCAGTTGGCGTTAGGAAGCTAGGAGCCTCAAGCAAATCCTAAAACTATGACAACTTCCGCCCGAGTAGCCACGCGAAACACTCGGTAACTCCACATAAAAACAGGTGAACCTGCACCTGCAACTGCAGCTGCTATTGATACGTTACCGCCTATTCCTTGCACCGAGAGTTTTTCAACAGTTTCACAGGATTTTTTGTTGGTGTTGTATGTGTGTGTGTGTGTGTGTGTGTGTGTGTGTGTGTATGTGAGAAGAAAGGGAGAGAAGAATATCGGCGTAAAGTCACGAATGGAAAAAAAAACGACTCACACACACACACACACAGACATATATACATATATATATATATATATATATGTATATGTATACGCATTTATTTGAGCGTAGGTCGGAGGGTAGTGATGCATGCTGATATTGTCCGCATCAGTGCAAACGCAGCGCCGGATGGCGTGCGCAGAATCTGATCGATAGTATCCAACGAGGAGTCACCGTACATTCGATAACCATGACGGTGGCGCCGCCAGCAGGTTTCTTTTTTTTTTTTTGCACACGACTACGGGTATCCCAGTTGCTGATGAATACAACGCAGGCAAAAGTCGGAGCAAAAAATGCAATATGTACCCTAATTGAGAGGGAGGAGAGAAAAAGGGTTAGTGATGGAAACTGTGTGTGTGTGTGTGTGTGTGTGCCGAAGCACCCTTTCGATGTGCCGAATACGACGACACCCAAGGGAAAGCTATGCAGCACAAGACCAGCATCGGGTCTACTGCCGTTCACGGTGACACATACGGATCAGTGCCCTATCGAGGCAAAGGATGAGGAACAGCTGGTCGCCTAAGATGACGCGGTTAGCGCTATCGATAGTTGCATTTCACAGCCGTTAGGTCGACTCTTTCCCTTTTTTTTATTGTTGTTGTTGTTGTTGATTTTCTTCTTGACGAATCCCACGCATACAAAATGAACAGACTTTTTTTTTTCCGGCATCAACACAGTCGGTTTCCCTTTTTTTTTGATGATGTTTGCTTCCACCCTCGCACATGCATCGAGCTCTGGTCAAGTGACATCGAGCTGGCCTCAGGCGCAGACGTTGCTGCTGTCCACAGACGTACGAAAATAACGCAGTATAGAGTCTATCGTCTTCAGAAAATCTTCAACAGCCATCATTTGCCCTCGCAAGAGACCAATGTGCAGAGAAAAGTGTTCACACTGCTCCCGTATAGAGTCTGCGGCACTCAGACGTACGCGGAAACCACAATAGTGCCGTCTACGAGAAACGCACCACGTAAGCAATATAATGAAAGAGATGTAGCGCAGCTCGCCATTGGCACCATTACCCGCACACCAGCCAAACACACACACACACAAACACACACAAGTATGACGTCAACTGACATCGGACAACAGTAAGCTCAACGTCCGTCAGCAGGGCAAGTCATTGACTACCAAGGGAGAGAGTGGTAGGGAGAAAAAGAAGAGCTCGTGCGATAAAAACCATCGACATGAACGTGGTAATAGGCAATTTTTTTTTTAATCACAACCTGCCTCGCTAAGTGAACCAATTGTAATCAAGAGCGCATACATGTTGAAGAGAAAGGGGAGTCCAAGACCCATCTATAGGGCGAGCAGGATAAGAGGTGCACCAGTGTGGAAGAGCTAGGACAACTTCACATGAGAAGATCGGCAGCGTCTCCCCTCCGCGGCACGCTCACGTGAATGGGTGCAAGTGCGTGCATGCGCGCTGACACACCGACAGGGGAAACGAGCGACTGTGTTTAGGAATTACCACGACACATATAGTGTACAGTGCAATGATCTCAGAGAAATTGCAGAACACACGAGCCCTTGACCTCATCCGAGTCACTTGATACCACACCACAATAAAATATCCCCGGCGGCAAACCCGCCCCCCACCCGGGCAACGCTTGTGACGAACATCACGTGGCTCCATGATTCCATGTGTACCGAATAGCCTCCTTCCCTGTACGTTCTTGTCCCCTTCCTTATACGCTGCAAAGATCGGTGTAACGGTTCGCCTGGTTATTCATGAGCAACGCAATAATGAGGCCATAAAGACCCAGCGCCTCGGAAAAGATCAACATCAAGACCATCGCCACAAATATCTGATCCTGCTTCCCATAAGCGCGAGCAGCGGTGTCCCCAATGACGCCTATGGAGAGGCCGGCGCCGAGGGCTGCAAGCCCAGCAGCTAGACCTGCACCGAGGTGCATGAAGCCGGCATAGGAGGAATAGCTTCGGTCATCGGTGTGGATGTTGCTGTTTATAATGACCGCAATAATGAGACCGTAGATCCCCAGAATACCAGCCATGACGACCGGCACGATGCCGCGCATAATTTTCTCAGGCGCTGTAAGACCGAGATAGGCTACGCCCACACCCGCCTTGGCTGCGCCGTAGGCAGAGCCCAGGTTCGCAAAGATGAGAGCGACAGCGGCACCCGTGGCGCCAAAGAAGCCGGCGCTCTGTGGATACATTATGGCGAGACAGTCCTCGACGTTGGCTGCGTCGACGGCATAGGCCACGGTCGCAGCCGCTATCGCCAAAAAGCAGCCGACGCCGGCTATCTTCCCACCGGTGCGGGGCATTTCAAATACCACCTGGTAGGCAGGCAGGATCGCGAGAGATGATACGTATGCACCCCTTTAACGATGCCGAGATGTGAGACTGGGATAGTATGGGTACGCCCACCGACAACAAAGGCAACTGAGATTTGAGTAGATGACTGCCTTCCTCTGCGGTGCCTGTGATCGAAAAAAAAAAGTGTGTGTGTGTGTGTCTGCAGAGGAAAGGCGCGAATAGAGGAACCCACAGAGATAAGCACACACACGCGCGAGGTGATAACGTAGGGCCCGCTTACCTAAAAGGAGTGAGACTGTAGTTCGTCAAACGGAGCCGATCTCGGAAGACAGAAAGCGACGACCGCGGGCAGTGTGTTTGTGTGTGTGTGTGGTGGGGGTGAGAGATGTAGGATAGAGAAAAATGTGTAGAAATGATGAAGAAAACGGCAGGCAGCACGAGACACAAAGGATGCAAATGCTGCAATCACCTCGCAAGAATCGGGTAAGAGAAACCTAAACGATACGAGACTAATAGTTAGTTCTCTCACTTGTCTGCCTCTCCCCACCTACCTCACCACCACCCCCCGAGGAGGGAAGAAGTGCATCCCATCACTCGACAAAGAGAGTAACCTTTTTTTTTTTTCGAAGGGGAGGAGGGAAGGGCAAAGGTCTACCGCGTACGCAAAAGTCTGGTACAGGAGAAGAAAAGAGCAGCGTGCACACCCGGCCT
>CM007348.1:305604-323839 GCA_000333855.2 Endotrypanum monterogeii | reverse complement strand
TTACTTCTCGAACGAAAAAAAAGAAAACGACGACGACACTAGCTGTACGGACCGAACGGACGGAGTGTACGGTACGACGACGAGGTAAGTAACGTACTATATATATATATATATATATATATATATATGTGTGTGTGTGTGTGTGTTCCTCGATGGGATTCAGACGATCCTTCGGGCAGGTAACTTCTCATCGCCTGCAACACAAACACACACACCACTACTGCTCTCTCCCCCTACCTTAGTGCTGTATAAGATGACACACTGCTCTCGTCGTGAAAGCACTGTAGACCGAAGTCAGTCTTCTCAAGCAAAACAGGAACAAAAAAGAAAAAAAGGTCTTCAGGATAGAGCAAGGAGAACGTGTGAAAGCCTCCTCCAGCTCACCGCGATCACACTCGTCACTAAAATGCGCATCGGTGTTTCAGAGGGTCGTCCCCTCGCCCATACACACACAATTCTTTCCCGGGACGAGAAATAAAAAAGTGTTTCCAGCAGATACACTACCTCCCCTCCTCTTCCCCCCCCTTGACACAAAAGTGAAAATCTACACGCTCCGAATCCATCAGCGCGAAAAGATATCAGCTGCAGCGAGGAGAAACTAGAGGAGTAGGTCCACTCATTTGTGTGAGCGGATTGGAAGCACACACCAGCTCGTCGCTGTCGCTGCAGGAACCGCCCCTCTCCCCCTTTCTCTCCGCCCCCCCCCCAGAAAAAAAAAATCACCTTTTATTCCCTGTCATTCCCTCATCCCTGCCCTCCCCACTTCTGCAATGGCCACGATGACCGATGACCTAAGAATAAAAGCACAGCCGCCTCTCGTTGCCCCGGCGTCTTCCAGGGATGATGTGAGAGAGCTCAGAACAGACATAGGTGATTGACAGCCGACGAAATGGAAAGACCCCCGGTCGATAGAAGGGAAATGGCAGGATACGGCGAGTTGAGTGCTGATCTGAAGATAGATGTTAAGTCTGCTCCTCCACGGTGGTTGCCTGTTGCACATGTCGCGAATGCACTAATGATTTCCGTAGACGTCAAAGCGCTGTGAGGATATTCTGTATCCATAGCGACGCCGGGGAAGAAAAGGGGGAGGCGTTACACCTAACAAGTGCTCCCTGAGCTGTCGATAATTATAAGTAAGATCCCCCAATTTCCCCAGTGATGTGTCTTCGAGACCCAGATGACTTTGGTGAAATGCAGTTGCACCCTGTGGGTAGGAACAACGGGGACATGGTCATCGGTTTGTAGTCTCAAGGCTCCACAGTCCACTCGCCACTGACCACTGGATCACCTTACAGACCCATCCCATCGTAGCGATCTCGGCAACGTGAATTCCTTGGGGATGATGCGAAATAACCGCCATAAGGAACTGAAGACAAGGAAAACCTCTGTCCAGTCATGCAGAAACCATGTGTACCCTTTGGTTTTTCTTTTGTTTTAACGTTGGCTCTGTAGCCGATCTCCCGGGTATCACTGTATCCAGTGAAAGAGCGCTGGAAGCGGCAGTATTGCACCCACATAGCCTGTGATTGATAGCATTGGCGTTTCGGCCACAACCAGCTAGGGAATCTGTCGTCATTCGCGGAGGGGGTAGCGGCACTTCGGTTCACCAGTCTGGTGCAACCCCTAATTTGATACCACGGTGAATAATGTTTTACCATAACCCATAACCCATAACCCGCCGTCCGCAGAAAGGGGGAAAAGAAGACGGCAGCCTGCTTTCTGGAGGAAAAAAAAAACGAAACCGGAAAAAAGAAAGCAACCAGGAAAAAAAAATTAACAAAAAAATGCGCGCTGTCGTCCGTGACAAGGTATGATTAAGAGAGCGCACAAACAGGACGTGAAACTCGAAGCGATATGTGATGAGAAATGAGATATTAAGTGATTCGGAGGATGGGGGAGGGCAGTAGGGGAAGAGACGCATGTTATCATGATGTGTCTGGATAGAATCAATTCAGAGGAAGAGTTAAAACGTAGAAAAAGTGAGGGTGTACACGCGCTTTTGCAAACACTGAAGTGTGCGCGGTGTTATGGTTTTTGCTTTTCTTTTTTGCTTGACCCGTCGCAAAAGCAATGCAGAAGACTATGAGAAAAAAAAAGGAAAACAGATGGAGAAAAGAGAGGGGGGCTACAAAAAAAAAAAATAATATATATATATATATATATAATAATAATACCACGACGGGGCGCGCGATCGACAGGATCGACGAGGCTCAAGATATAAACATGTAAATATATGCTTGTATAAATGTATAGGGAGGAGAAGAGGGAAGAGGGGGAGAAGATGAAAATACAAAACTATCGGGGATAATGATGGAAAAAAAAAAGGGGGGAGAAGAACAAGGAGAATGAGGGCCTCGATGAGCAGCGCTCCTATTCGGACGTGCTGGAATGGTCAACGCTACACGCTCGCTCACTGCAGAAAAAAAAAAGAGGCAGTAAAAAAAAGATGTAGCTCAGGGGAAAAGAGAGCAAAGAGAAATCTTTAGCACTGAAACCGCTTGCCTCGACACCCAAGTCGGGTATGAACAAACGACTCAACCAACGATCCATTGCGAAGGGCGAAGAAAGCGAGGATGATACTCCTTTTTGTATTTGAAAAAAAAAAAATGTCCAACATGTATATATCTATTTTTTTTTTGGTATTGATTTGTTGGTTCGACGGCTCGTTTTTTTTTTCATTGCGGAAATTTTCCTGTGACCTATGTTGGTGTGTGTAAGAAAGAAAGAAGGGGGGTGAGAGGAGGGAGGGAGGGAGGGAGGGAGGGAGGGAGGGAGAGAGGGAGAGAGGACATGCAGTCCAGCACAAGCGCCTTTTCGCAAATGACCTCGTTCTTCTGTATAAGGACGAAATCAAGAAACAGCTCTCCATATAATAATAATAATAATAATAGTGTGGGTCGGAATACAGTCGTGAAATAGGCTTGAGAAAAAAGCAGAAAGATTGATCGATAGGGTAGTTACAAACACGGAAAGAAACAGACAGATGCGCTTATGAATACAGATGCGTCCACGTGAAGAGGTGGAGATGCCGAGCCGAACAGATTTCTCTGCAAAAAAAAAAGCGCAGACAGGCATGAGGGCACAATAGAAGAGAAGCTCCAGGAAAGATACTGAAAGCATTGAATCAGAAAGCTGGAAAAAAAAAACGGGCCAGTATCCCTGGAAACCACGCCCTGGAACAACAACAACAACAAAAAAAGAATAGCAGACAAGGGATATTTACCGAAGACATCGATACCACGACAAGCATCGTCCTCAAAGGTCTGATGCAGGAAGACTAGCCCTCTTACATGTAGGCAACTGTCGACTAGGCAGTAGGAGCGCGGAACATCCCTCCTCATCCTCTTAGTCACACACCTACACTAGTCGGGCTCCAACACAGAAAAAAAAAGGGGGAAAAGGTGATCGGGTAAGAAAGTCAAGGAGAGGAATATATATATCCACACACACTGCTTATCCCCACACTACACAAAGCTGTGCTGGGAGGGGTCAACACCTTCCGTTGAAAACAATTCACGAAGCTTACGGGCTTTTGCACAGACACACACACACACACACTGTCATCGAGTATCTGCTGCGCTATCAGCTCCAGACACGCGAAGGTAAAAATGTGCGCCTCAACGGAAGCCGGCAGCCTGTGGGCTCGGCTGTCGGCGAGGAACCGAGTCCTAGGCAAGCCTCTCGGCGTGTCACGCTAGAGGCATGATTACCAACTATGTTTTTTTTTTTTAGATCAAACAACTCACTCTTTTCGTGAAGCTCTCGTGAATTCTATGGTGGCGTGTGTGCGTCTGCTCCGATTGGTGGAACAGCGATGCCGCACCATGGCGGGAGCAACATTGTCCCCCCCTCTTGGGGCAGGGACAAGGCAGAGCCACCACCACCACCCCTGCCGGGTATTGGATTGGCGTGTTGAAGTGTACAACACTGGCAGCGTGCACTGGCACACATTGCCGCATAATCGCTAACGGGAGAAGGGGGGGGGAAGTACTCGATGCTATGTGCGAGAGATACTGGTAGCCAAAGCATGGCTACGCTAGGACGTCCCGACGGACAGAGCGGCTACGTGACCGGAAGCCGCACACGGAGCTTCGCCGACAGAAGTCGCGCCAGCCAAGGACAGCCGACGGCGCGGCAGCAGGGATGAACGCAGCCTTGGTGACCCGCTGCTCGTCACAATGTAGAGCCGATGCTCGCTGAGGTTGCTCGTCGCGTTGGAGCGACGACGCTCTGGCAGGCGAGAAGAATTCGAGCTGAGGGCGCTGATGCCATCGGAGTGAGGGCGGTCCACCGACGAACTGTCTTGCGTGGAACTAGCCGACGACATCTTGCAGCGCGACACCTCAGGCACGGACAGTAGGGACGAAGTGAAAGGCGTGGCCCCACGACGCGAGGGGAGACGCTGAACCCTTTCAGCGCGTGTTGAGGTCATCGTAGTAGTGAGAAAGGCTGAACGATTAAAATGTAAGTCTTGTACCGGATGATGGACGGAGCCGCATTCGCAGAAGCTTGGGGGGCTTATTTCCCTCGCCCTGTCCTTGCCAGATTGGTCCGTCATCAAGGAATGCGTGTTCCTATCTTCACTCGTCGAGTTCCAGGGAGTTGAAGACAAGACCTGTGCGGGCGAGGGGCAGGGTTTGCCGAGCGGTCGCCTCTTCTGGGTGTCATCTACCGATCGTGACACCCAGGTATCCCCTTTGTCGGAGGCCATCGTCGACTGTCTGACAGAGGTGATCGCTGAGGGCAGGGAGCTCACTAGCAACAGAGATGAGCGCGGCCGTGTGTGCGCGCCTTTGGATGTCTCTCCCTCGGAATATGAGCTCCGCAGGCGCGTCCCCTCGTCAGGGAATTGGTGGTGGCTCTGCGGGAGAGAGCTCGCAGCGTGAACATGGAGAATCATCGAGGTGGCAAGAGGGTTGGAGGTGGTTGTGCTGCTCTCAAAGGTAGCCTTGTCGGTCTTGGAAGGGCTGGACTTGTCGTTTCCCAACGTTCTGGGATTCGGCGTTGCTCCATTTTCAAGACGAGACGACATGGAGAGGATGGGTGGCGTGGGTGACAACTGTTCAACCCGATCCGCCCCACGACCGTCGAGGAAACGAAGCACCGGCGGCACCCTCATCCCTGAACGCGTCCGCTGGACGACATCGTCGCCGATGTGGCGGAGCTCCTGCAGCCCAAAGGCCTCGAACGAGGAGGAGTCGGCGCACCCCAACGAGAGAAGTCGAAACCGCAGATCTGTTTCTTGGAATGGTGAGGGCCTGAGGTGGAGCAGAGTCGGCCTCATCGCTGGCCAGTGCGGCTGTCCAACCCCTCGGGACCTCAGGACGCGTGGATCAAAGCCTCTGACCTCTGCCGTCAATAGCGCGGTGTAAGAGCGTTTGCCCACCACACGGCCAACAACGTGTTCAACATATGTTTTCATTCCACACGCCACAACTTCGGTGGCCGTGCGGTGGGCAAACGGATCACCTCTTTTTTCCCCGGACAACGCCCCCAGAGGATCGTTCGGCTTGTCGACTGTCACGTGTGAGTCCGAGTCATCGCCGATATCATCTGACCCCATGGCCACGTCTTGGTTGTTGGGTCTAACACCAAAAATCGCGGTGTAGGCTTCGTCGCAGACTGCCTCTGCTGCGACGCAGCAACCGGCCACCACAAAACAATGCAAGCACAGCGTAGTTATGGGACAGTGATCGTTAAGCAGGAGACACTGTGTGTCTCTAACTGCCTCCTGAAGCGCAGCAGACCGCTTCAAAAGCTTGATCGCATCGCGTCCGCCATGGCATGGTACGGTCGTGTGGGCGTAAATGCCCCTTCTATGTCCAACGCTGCCGCGCAGCCTCACAGGAAGGTGTGAAGGACTTTCCAGAAACACCTGCGCCACATCCGACAGCTTGGCCACCATCGGAAGTGTCTGGACGTAAAATGTGCGCAACGCAAAGGCGTCAATGACAGCTGACACACCTTGTAGCTCCTCTTCTGTTTCAAACAGCCTTGGGCACATCACCACCGCTGCAAATGGGGTCTGTGCTATTAGGGCCTCCTGGCGACACCACAAGGACAATTGTGAGAACTGTGTCTTCGTATCCGCACCCTGCTCCTTCTCCACCACACCCAGCCAATCACTGAAGGACAGCGCAGCCCTTTCCGGGTCCTTGGGGGGCTGCGACGAGAAATCACCGTGGGGAATTTTGTTGTAGACCTTCAAAGCCTCACTGAAGGTGATCGGGTGAGCACCATCGCCCGGAATATTAAAGGAGACTTGAGAGGTTCGGCGCGCAACCGAGCCCCGCGCGCTCTGGCGCACATCTCCCTGTGTCGTGTCAAACGTGACCGTCTCCTTCGACGCAGACCATTGAAATGCAGTCGCGTCCTCTGTCCCCGACTTGGAGTACGCGCACCGACCCCCTGCACGATGTGTAGGGCTGGATAACATAGAGCACGTGATGAGTTTAGATGGGTGAATTAAGAGGAAAAAACAAAGAGGTAGGGAAGCAAAGCCGTGCGGAGCGGATGGGGATGGGAGAATGGGAACGGGGGTTTAACAAAGCAAAAAAGAGAGAGGATGGGAGGGGAGGGGAGGGGAGGGGACAGCCCACAACAGCACGAGCAACCACTTGATTGTACTACACAAAGGAGGAGGAGAGGAGGGGACGAGTAGGCGCACGAGCTGTGAGGAGCTATTCCTTTGATTATATGTTATGTGCCATATAAATGAGGTATGCGGGTGTCTGCATCATTCGTGATCAACTACACGAGAAGCAGCTCGGTATGTAGACTCCGAAGAGCGCGCACATACAGCCACACAAACGAACCTCCGGAAGCGACACAAAAGACAAGAATAGATGTCAAGTTTTGTACGCGGCCTCCAATGACAAGCGCTAAAACGAGTTTGCATGTATGTGAATCTTTTTATTTTCGATATATGTGCTCTTTCATGAGCAGTTTTTTTTTTTTTTGAGGTTGCCAGCCAAGCGGGCCACAGACATCTACGCACGCACATGCTCACGTCTCCTTGTGAGCAGTGCAGAACAAGCAAACAAAAAAAAGCTGGGCCGCCAAAGGAACGCGCACCATCTCCGCCCCAAAACCCTCCCGTATACCCAGCAGCGAAATGCCCCCTCCCGCACACATAATAGTGATCAGAATTCTACCCTGAAGATATGGCGTCAGCACGCGCCGCACATATCGACTTTTACGGAAGGTGCAACATCTTCTTCAGGCTTTTCTTGTTAACCTTACCTGTTGCATTACGCGGGATTGCTGGCATAAAAATGTACCGCGACGGACACTTATATGGCGCAAGCAACTCTAGAGCAGCCTTTTTCAGCTCATCCGTGACCCTTGCAGACTCCAGCACTGAGTGTTCGTCGTCAAAGACGATTCCCCTGGCTTTCGCTGCCTCTGGCTGCATTGCGACGACAGCCACAACGCTTTCTCCCTGCACAGGGTCGGCAGCGCCTAGGACAGCCATCTCGTAAAACAAATCCTCACGCGAAAGCAGTACAGCCTCAATCTCCAGTGCTGAAAGCTTGTACCCGCGTGATTTGATAATGTCTACGCTCGACCTCCCGAGAATCGTGTAAACCTCGGACTTTCCCGCCTCTCGCAGCACCCCGACGCTATCGCCCGTGTCAAAAAACCGCACCCCTGCTGCATTCGTCCGCACATCTTTCCTTGTCGCAGTGGGGTTGTTCCAGTAGCGGTCGAACAGTGAGTCCGATGCGATGCTTAATGCTCCAACCTCGTCAAAATCCGCTTTCTTGGCCGACATCTGCTCTGTTGACTCCGCGGCTTCTGGCTGGTACACATATGTTTCTACTGTCGGCAAAGGTGAGCCGACCGTGCCGCAGTGACGATCGGAGATTGGATAGAGGGGTTGGCTGAGGGTCATACCAGTCTCCGTCATGCCGTAGCGCTCCAGAAGCGTGTGACCCGAGATCTCGCGAAACTGATGGAGGGTAGGCAACGGGAGTGGGGCGCTGCCACAGACCATGAGGCGCACAGATTCCATGCAGCTTTTCCGAAATCCCGACTTCTCAACAGGGCTAAACCTCCGTTGCACTGCATCAATCATTTTTGTGTAGACCGTCGGTACCGCCATGAAGAGTGTGATATCGCCCTGTTCTAGTCGATGGGCTACCCGTGCTGCGTCGTCGAAGGAGGTGACCACGCAGCGTGCGTGGGAAGCAATGGCGCAGAGGAGAATGTTAACCAGACCGTGAATATGATGCCACGGCAGGACGTGGAGAACAGAGTCCGTCTCGCGCCACTTCCACGCATCCTGAAGAATCCTTACCATATTACCGACGCTGGCGTGAGTGTGCACCACACCCTTTGGTTTGGCCGTCGTACCCGATGTGTAGAGCATGAGGCAGTCATCGTATTTACCAGGGCGGGTCGACGGGTCGGCGTACCAGCGACGATACACCGGGTTTAGCTCACCAAGGTTCTCTGAGTCAAAGCATAAGAGATCCTTGCTGTACCCGTCAGGACCCTCGCCAGTCAAACCTCGCGAGGCTTCGTCCGGCACACGGTTCCGACGAAGGTGCTCCTGTTGTGCGATCATCGCTTGCCGATCCATATCGCGCGCCTTGGCCGCGACCCGCTCATCATCGAGACGCTTCATCACATCCTCCGCACTCCGCAGGGGTGCAAGGCCGCTCTCCGCCGGTGGTAGCCACTCTATCTCGAGCTCAGCGAACCTCATCGTTTCGCGCTTGGCAGTAATTTCCTGGAGCAAGAGTGTGACGTCGAGGACAGTGTCCGTCAGGTATGTGCTCGGCTTCAACTTCGAGCCCCCCTGTGTCCCTTCTGCACTGGGGACGCTACGTGGTCTGCGGTCAACGTCCGCCTCACTGCGGATGTATAATTCCTCGTACGCTTCAGGAATTTTTTTCTTCAGCCAGCGTGTTTCCCCAACAACTGTGCGGGTGCCGCTATGCTCCAGCACATAGCTTAGCTCATCATGGTATCGCTGGGATACTGACATCGGCACCGTCAACTGGTTCAGGGACCAGCTCGCTAGGAGTGACACGGCAAACATGTAACCAGGGCTGCACAGCAAACATGTCGTGTAGAAGCCTGTGTCTTTCATATAATCACAGCTGGGCGTCCGATCGCCCTGCGCAAACACACTGCGCACGTGTGTCGGCTTGCGCGGCTGCAACCAGCTCAGCGAGGCTTCACCTTGTGAAAGCGCCAGAGACTCTTTCCGCTGAACCATTAGATTTGCTAGTGCAACCACGTCGCGCTGTAGCTGGCCGTATGTGAACTGCATCTCAGGCATTCCTGGCAGCTCCAGCGTCAGCGCTACCCTCGATGGCTGCGCCTGAAAAAAACTGCTGAGGACGTGGCTGTGTTCAAAAAGTACGGCGTAGGGCACATGGGCCAACAGGGAGGACACGGGGCGAAACATTGTATAAATTTTCTGTTTTTTTTTGATAATATTTTGCACCGGAGAACCTGGTGTGATGGGAAACCGTAGCCGGCCCAGGAAAGGCGTGCGGAAGGTTGTCAACGAGATATTAGTTCTCTGGTGCGCACGATATTGAAATAAAATGTTGCTCCCGTTTTCCTTTAGCTGATGGGGGGGAGGGGGAGAGGGGGAGAGGGGGGGCCAGTGTGTTATGATGCCCTTGTACAGAAAAAAAACAAAGAAAATGGCGCCCCCGTCTTGTCGGGAAGAGAAAGGGAGCAGTTGAGGGGCAGTAAATAGCGAAGTGATACACTCGGAGACGGAAGCGGGCGGGGGGTGAGGGCGTGACTGCCCCATCTGTGAATCTGAAAAAAAAATGTATAGCATTTGTTAAAGCGTATCGTGGACTGCGTCATTGGGAGATGACGGCTTCCGTGGACCGCTTCTTCCATTTCTACACACACACCTTTCCCATCCACTCCCTGGCTGCAAAAAAAAAAAAAAGAAGAGGGGTTCAAAAGTGTTGGGGATCGAGCGGTGTGACATCACACAAGCGTTTGCCCTTCTGTCTCCTACTTCTCCATCAGTCCTCTTCTTTTTTTTTTTCATGGCAACGCCTGCACCCCGCCAACGACAGTGGACAACAACACAGTAATACATGTTTTGTTGCGGATGATGTTTGTCTTGTTGCTTCTTTGTGCGTTTCCAAGGGTGTCTGTAGCCGAGAAAAAAAAAAAGAGGGAGGCATGGCCGTCTGCGTGCATGCGCAATGCCAAAGGAAGCTATCAGCTGACAAGGGAGGAGGAGAAGGAAGGTAGGGATAAAGGGAGAAAAAAAACTCAAGGAAGAAAAACACCTGAAGAAGGAACCAGAAAAAAAAGATTTTTTCACAATAACAAAGACAGACAAACATCCAAAAAAAAAAAAAAAAGAAAGCGAGAAACAGAGAAAAATACAGCCAAAGAAATGGGCCAGAGAAGCAGACAGATCAACGCACACAGGAAGAAAAGCCATGACAGAACACGAGACACATAAGCACGAAATGAGAGGGGGCAAAGCAGTCAAAGGGAAGAACGCGAAAAGGAAAAAAAAGGACAGGGGACGCTCACATCTCCTCTACCCCACGCTACCTTGAACTCCACTCGCTACCTCTCGCAACCGTTCTCCGCCCTACAGCCGCCTGAATAGTAGAAACACAAAAAAAAAGGAAACATACAAAGTGAGCGTACGTGCATGTGTGTCGCGTCCAAACAAAACAACGCAGTGTAAGAGGGCATGGAGAACAAAAAAAAAGGCACGAACACTTACAGTGAAAAAGTAAAACAACAATAATAATAGTAAAAAAAAAAACCCGTTTCTGCCAACACACACGGCAGACTATTTCTCCAACTCCTATGCAGTGTGTCAGCAGCCCACACGGATGAGCTTGCAGCTGTGTGTGTGTGTGTGTGTGTATGTTTGTGTGTAACGAGGGGGGGAAGTATGTATGACATCCCTTACGTTGCTCTTTTATTCAGATCTGTATGCACCGCCAACGTTCTTCTGTTGTTCCAAGTGTCGATCTGACATCGATATGGTATGAAGAAGAAACGTTGCCCAGAAACACGCACGTATATATGGCGGTGGTATAAATGTGTTTCCCAGTTCGTTCAAAATGAATATTTGTTTGTTTTTGATCCTCTTTGACCAAGCTCACAATGGCGAGAGGACACACCACAGCAGAGCAACATGAAAGGGGGTGAAGAGGCGCCTCCCGCCTGGGAGAGACGATAAGTCAGCCACGGGAAGAAGAACAGAAATCGGGGAGGAAAACAAAAAAAAAAGAGGAACAAAAAAGAAAACGGGAAAAGACACACACTTCCCCCTTTCCCCCTTTCCCCCTTCCGCCCTCCCCCCCCCCTTCCCCTCCACATTCTGTGGGCGCATATTGCGGGATAAGATAAACAGAGGGA
The DNA here is from genome assembly GCA_000333855.2 of Endotrypanum monterogeii. Lineage (NCBI taxonomy): Eukaryota > Euglenozoa > Kinetoplastea > Trypanosomatida > Trypanosomatidae > Endotrypanum > Endotrypanum monterogeii. The sequence goes on along the minus strand of CM007348.1, from coordinate 312,469 downwards.
AATGCAGCGAAAAATAAACTGCCACCACGCAAAAATAGAAACAACGACCCTTTGGCTCTTGAGTTGATGAGCGACAGCGAAAAATGCACTCTTTACATCTGCCTCTGCCCACGTGAAAGCACTCCTTTGAAAACCCCCGTGTTTTCCTCCCCCACATGCTCCTATCATCTACAGGCATGTGATGCAGGCTCAGCATCCGCTCTCGTGTGCACACGGACCCTGGCATGTACCAGCCCGCCACTTCTGGTGGCTAATGAACGGTACGGGGGAGCAAAGCCTCGTCATGTTCTCAAAGACATCTTTCCCCATCGGTTGGATACCGATTAAACGCCATTCGCGGAGCTACAGTTTCCTTTTGATGAGCGCCATCTACGAACAAGAAGAAGAATTGTCTAATGCCCGAGTCCCACTCACCTCCTGTTGGGTCCCCCACTTTGCGAATTTTAACGCACTCCCTATCAGTGACTCAGGACCACAGTGCTTCACGACTCACAAACAACCACAAAAAAAAAAAAGAAAACGCATCATATGTTTTGACTTGCTCCTCTTCCGCACGGATCGATACATACTATATATATAATATGTGTGCATGTATATAAATATATATATATATATATATATATCGTCGTTCATGTCACTGAATGGAATTCGGCTCCATAATGCAGCATCGCCCTGCCCTGCCCCATCTTCATCCCTTCCTTCCGAGATGGGATAGACACCCGTATCTCTGGATACATGAAAGTGTCTGTGGAATGAAAACAAACAAAATCATCACCTTCCCCTATCCTCGCCACATCCGCTTGCCTGGGGAAACTCCTCTCTGCCCTCCCACCCGGCGCTGCCCCTCCCCCTCCTCCCCCTAGCTGGGAGGGATAGGGATAGGGGATAGGGGAAAGGGGAATACATCACCTACATCCAAACCCGACTCGACCGAACAGGCGCCCACCACGCAACCACACTGCACCTCACGCCTCCGCATCCCCAGTCGTCGAGCACCCACAGCGCTGCACCGTTCTACACACACGGGAGCCCACCGCTCGCCCCAACATAACGCCAGCAGCCTGTGGGGCCGGGTCCCAGCGCAGAGGCGGACCCCAGGGTGTGTCCTGCGGAAGAGAGGGAGGTGGTCAAGGTGTTTGGCGGGCAAGCCCACACGGGAACTTGACGAGCGCCGACTCACCGCACCCACAGGCCCTGCACACCCTCAGGGGAACCTGCAGACTCTCTCCATGGGCAGCAGCACGACTCCACAGTGCACCTCGGGGGCGGTCCCACGGGTGTCGCCGGCGTCGGAACCGCACAAGCACTCACACTGGCCCCCCTCCTCCCCTCGGCACGTCATCTCCACGGGGTGTAAACAACGGCACGACAGATTATCGGCGCTGGTGCCCTGTGCCAACTACACACGGTGTGCATGGGGTGCATGTCACGCACGACGACAACCCGGGCAGGGAGACCTGCTCACTCCATCTCTCCCAGACTCCCGCCAGCATCGTGTGGAAGGGTGTAGGGAAGCAGCCAGGTCGCCCTGCCCACTTGCCAAGCCACAGGTAACACGCAGCTCCTCCATCGGCGACCCGGACATTTGTCGTCTTTGCAAGCCTGGCCACTCTGCCGCGCCGTTCCCAGTTTTGGGGGTCCCAGCATGTGATCCAGAACTCGACACACTCCCCCCCCCCTCCCCCTCCCACAGAACCGACATGCCAGCATGGATGCATGCCTGGCAAGCGAGAATGAGCTGGTCTTCTTCAAATATGACTGCTTCCAGTTAAACAAACAAACAAACGAAAAAAAAAAAAACGAGATGGTCACGTTCTCGTTGGCATTCTTTTGGCGGCACAGCAGCACTTTCATGTAAGAGGAGTCCATCGGCACAGTGTGTCCTCTCCACGGGATTTCGGATGCTACTACTCCAGAGTCTAGAGTGAGTATAGGCAGGGCGGTGTAGACGAACCGTCCTCATGTCACAGAAACAAGAAGACATCAGTGCGGAGTGTCTACTGGGAGGCACTGCATATCGCTCTCGCACCTCCTCGCTGAAGTACTGCTGCTTGACGAGTCCCTCCCCCCTCTTCCTTTTTTTTCCCCTTTCCCTGCTGCTCCCTCAAATATTATTACTGTTGACTACCCGCCTTGATCTTCTCCGTCAGTGCCGGCACCACCTTGAAGAGATCCTCGACAATGCCGTAGTCAGCAATCTGAAAAAATGGCGCCTCCGCATCCGTGTTGACCACCGCGATCACCTTCGAGCCCTTCATGCCAGCCACGTGCTGAATCGCTCCCGAGATGCCGCAGGCAAGGTAAAAATTCGGTGCGACCGTTTTGCCCGTCTGACCCACCTGCATCTCATTAGGCACATAACCTGCATCGACGACAGCACGAGTCGCGCCGACAGCCGCATGAAGAGGAGCAGCGAGGTCTTCGAGCATCCGGAAGTTCTCACCGTTTTTCATTCCCCGTCCGCCAGAGATGACAGTTGCGGCAGTCGTTAGATCAGGCTTGTCGCTGCTAGACACCTGGTCCTCTATAAATTTCGCTTTACCGAGTGCCGGGGTAGCGGGGAGATCCTCCACCGCTGCGCTACCGCCTTCTCGCTCAGCATGCTCGAAAGCAGTGCCGCGCAACGTGCAATACTTAATCTTGTCAGACGACTTGATGGTGGTAATTGCATTGCCTGCGAATGTTTCCCGCACAAATGTGCTCTCATCCTTGATCTCCGTCACCTCCGGGATGGGCATGCAGCCCTGCTTCGCTGCCGCCCTGGGAATTATGTTCTTGCCAAACGCTGACGTCCCTGCAAACACGTGAGTGTAATCGTTCGCTTTCACTGCAGCATCGATGAGAGGCACGTACTCCTCTGGCAGGCCGTGGTTGTAGTGCTCCCCAACCGCCGCCAGCACACTTGTGAGAGGCTTGACCTTGGCAAGTACCTGGGCCTCATCCTTGGCCGCTGAACCAGCCACCAATGCAGTCACTGGACCAACCTTCGCAGCTGCTGTAATTGCAGACAGGGTCGCTGGGGAAACTTTCCCGTTAATCATCTCAGCGATGACAAGGGCCTTGCCCAATGAGTATGTTGTCACACGAAACATCTTCCTTGATCGAGGTGCCAACGGATATGAATGTATTTTTCGAGATGCAAGAAGGAAAAAAAAAAGCAAAATAATATCCAGTGGAGGTGTGGTTGATGTTGTGCTTGTCGGTGCTAGATTTGTTGTGAAGCTTTTGAAGGGAACGAGCAACGAAACTTCGGTGGGGAAAAAAACAAGAAGAGGTGGAGCGCGGTGCTTCTTGAGCAACGCGAGTGAAGCGGCGATGCCACATCCGGATAGCCAAGGGTGCAAAGATGCGAAAACAGGTAGGAGAGAAGTTAAAGAGAAGCAGTGAGTACGGGTGGCGGGACACTGCGCACGTGAGCCGAGCGCACAAGCGCTGCTGTTAACACGACATGTGGACGAGAGAGCAAGAAAGGAAAAGGAAAGGAGGGGGCTCACAACTACTTCCCCCATTCCCCTTAAAACACCGCCTTCGGCAGATGAGGAATATAACTGACCTCCAATCAGCCTCGATTCCATCTGCACCTAACATAGAAGAATCATCAGACATAACGAGATTGAGCAAAAATTGTGCATAGAGCACACCAGAGCGACAATTCAAGTTTATACACCTCAGCTCCTGGAGAGAAAAAGATCAAAACAAGCAGGGCTGCGTCAGGAGCTGAAAAATAAAAAAAAAGGACCAATCACCCCTCGTGAGGGCAACCGCGGAGGGGGGAACGCTTCATAGCTTCATTTGGCAGAGCGCTGAGTTCCAGATCACCTCTGCTGCACTTGTTTCCCCTCTTCTCTCCCGTGGCCCCCCCCTCCCCTCAGACACACACACACACACACACATATGAAACGAGCGCGTTTTCTTTTTCTTTTTTATTTTTGGCGCAGACGCAGACGTTTTCCTGCACTTCTACTCAGCACTGAACAACCACATCCTCGAATAAGCATGCGAACGACTTTTCGTGTGTGTGTGTGTGTGCGTTTGCATCTTCTCGAGTTTTTTTTTATTTATACGTACTGACATACATCAGCAACACAAGAAGTCTCGGGGAAAAAAAACAAAGAAAAAAAAATATGGTGAAAAAGAGAGGAGGACAAGAAGGAAGGAGGAAGCGGTGGATTGAAAAAAGCGAGATCAAATGACCCCCACCCCCCTCGACTTTTTTTTTTCGTATTGCATGAGCGAAGACCATAAAAGACTCATATGGATAACAGACCAGAAAAAAAAAGGGGGGAGGGAGGGAGCGAGGCAGGAAGGGCAAAGTACGTGCAGAAAGAGACGCAGCCGGGTCTTTCACCCACCCCCTTGTATACAATGATATCGCACACCTGATAAAAAATGAGGACTGCGTAACTACACACATGCGGATACAAAGCGTGCCCCCCCCCCACCACCACCACCCACACTCGCACCCACCCACACTCGCACCCACCCACACCCGCAGACAGATACCTCTACAGACTTCCAATACAGTAAACAATGTGAATAGGAGAACACAACATAGACTAACGAAAAAAGTTGAAGACAGGTGACATAGAATGGGGAAGAGGGAAAAACAGAAGTGTGTCGAGGCACAGAATGATCACCATCACCTGCCCGTTTTTCTTTCCCTTTTGATTGATCATGGGACGATCCAAGTTGTATTGCTCTTTCGGTGCTCCGTGCGCAGAATCTTAAACATTCTTATTTCTACCCCCCTTATATCACCCAGCTTTTCCAACCCCTGCCCGCTCCCGCCCTTCCCATTGCCCAGCTGTATCAAGGAAAGAAAAACTCTACATCACCGTGCAGCACTATAAGCGGCACATGCACGACACAAAGCCGAGGGGGAGGGGGGAGGGGGGGGTGGAGGGGTGGCGGTAAATTGACAAAGTCACCGAAAAAGCAAACCCCAAACATGGAGGACATCGGGAAAGAAAATAAAACTTCTCCTTTCAACGGTTCAAGAATATGAAGGAAACATCTGTGGCCTCCAGTCCCCCGCCCCTACACACACACACACACACACACATGCACGCGTATGCTTCCGAGAAATAACCGATGCACCGGCGTGTCGCGATGATGATCAGGAAAAAAAAAAGTGGAATAATAATAATAATACGAAGAAGAGCAAGTCGAGCCCATAAGACAGTAGCGGCGATCATTCAGAGAGTGAGTTCAATAACTGCACCGCACAAATTCCTTTAAAAAAAAAAATGAGTTGCTGAAAGGAATATAGCAGATGTGCGAGGGCTCCTCTGCGGCGGGGGTGCGTAAAGCAATGCGAAGTATGGAAGAAAAGTAGGTGGTACGTCCGAGGCAGGAGAGGCAAAATCACAAAACAAACAAAAAAGAGGTACCGTGGATACCCTACCATGTCATTTTTTTTTAATGTTCAACCATCCTGTAGTTGCCGGCGTTTTTTTCTTTCAATCGCTGCCTCGCATTGTAGTCTTTCTTTTCCTTTCCGTGTGTGTGTGTGTGTGTGCCTGCAGCAGTCAAAGTAGCGGCAGTGACAGTCATCATTTTTTTTAAATATGAACGCACCATGCTAGGAAAAAATGAAAATGAAATCGGTTTAAATATGCATTCCCACCCTCAAAGATAGATACACATATACATAAATATATATGTATACGTAATAATACAAATTACCTGAGACAAAAAGGGAACAAATATACCGCGCTCAATTTTGGCCTGCCTCGAAACCTGGACATGCGGCCTGCGGTCAAAACACAGAAAAAAAAAACAATCATGAGAGACACACACGCTACAAACAAGAAGAAACGGCAAAAGATCAAACTTCTGTCGCAGGAACATGATGAATTCATCGCGAAGTCAGACAACGGCATGATATGTTTCCTACATCCAAAAACAAAAATATGTCATTGTTTCCGGAGTGGAGCACGTTGTACTGCCACCATGATGGGAAAAGAATAACTGATGCCGAGACATTGATGCGGCCTAACAAGACAACTATGCAGGCAGGGGATGAGTGAGGTGGTTGAACACAGGGGAGAAAGTGGAAAACATCAGGTCTTCAACACAGAAATTGGAAAGCATGCACGCTCATATTGGGGAAGCGTTGGTGCTGCGGAGGAGTGGGAAGAAATGCGCAGATACAAAGGAAGAACAAAAAAAAAAAACAATGAGGCATCATTGGAAGAAAACTACGTTTCTGCGATAGGGCCGCGTAACACAAACAGAAAATGAAACTAAACAAATACATAACGCTACCAAATGCTCGCTCGCATAGGCGCAACCACACCATAATGCGCACACACTAGTAAAATATATAAATAATAAAGAGGCACAAGAACCACGAAAAACATCAGCTGTGCAAATGATGCAGCCACACCCTGACAGTACAAATTCGTGGTTTACAATACCTTATTCTCAGCCACACCCATCCTCGCCACATCCGCTTGCCTGGGGAAACTCCTCTCTGCCCTCCCACCCGGCGCTGCCCCTCCCCCTCCTCCCCCTAGCTGGGAGGGATAGGGATAGGGGAATACATCACCTACATCCAAACCCGACTCGACCGAACAGGCGCCCGCCACGCAACCACACTGCACCTCACGCCTCCGCATCCCCAGTCGTCGAGCACCCACAGCGCTGCACCGTTCTACACACACGGGAGCCCACCGCTCGCCCCAACATAACGCCAGCAGCCTGTGGGGCCGGGTCCCAGCGCAGAGGCGGACCCCAGGGTGTGTCCTGCGGAAGAGAGGGAGGTGGTCAAGGTGTTTGGCGGGCAAGCCCACACGGGAACTTGACGAGCGCCGACTCACCGCACCCACAGGCCCTGCACACCCTCACGGGGACCTGCAGACTC